>JAEANM010001052.1:0-30083 GCA_017656035.1 Myanophis thanlyinensis
TTCTTTCTTTCTTTCTTTCTTTCTTTTTCCAGGTGACTGAGTTCTAGTTCTACCTTAGGCACAAAAACCATCTGAGTGATTTTGGACCAATCACCAGGCGACTGTGTTTTCTAGTTCCACCTTAGTCACGAAGCCAGATGTGTGTCTTTGGCCAATCAACAGGTGACTGTGAGTTCTAGTTCTACCTTAGGCACAAAAACCATCTGAGTGATTTTGGACCAATCACCAGGCGACTGTGAGTTCTAGTTCTACCTTAGTCATGAAGCCAGATGTGTGTCTTTGGCCAATCAACAGGTGACTGTGAGTTCTAGTTCTACCATAGGCATCAAAGCTATCTGAGTGATTTTGGACCAATCATCAGGCGACTGTGAGTTCTAGTTCTACCTTAGGCACCAAAGCCAGCTTGAGTGACTTTGGGCCAATCACCAGAACCAAAAGAGATCTATCAAATACAATTAAAAATTAGGAACAAGTAACAGTGGATCATAAAATGAGACTTGTTTTATTTTTCTATACTTTTTTTTCCCTCTATCTCCTCAAATATGAACAGGATCTCCTTCTAGCTTTCATAGTTAAAAAATAATAATAAATTACACACCCACCTTTACATTAGATTTCTCTTTCTCTCTCTCTCTCTCTCTCTCTCTCTGAAGTCTTGCTTAGAAGCAGCTGCTTTGAACAAATGGGAAATTTATACTCTTGTGTAAGAGCTCGTCCATTTTCTTAATGGAATATGCAACTTGAAGATAATCCTAGATCTAAAGACTTGAGACATTTATATACTTAGAATACTTACTTTATCTCTAAATGGTTTTATCTGTAGAGGAGGATTATCTCCTGCTGTATAAGCGCGCACATAAATACACACACAGACTGTATTTAAGCTGGTGGATTTCATGGGCTGAAAAAAAAAAACTCGCCCCCCCCCCCAAAAAAAAAAAAAACCGTAAATTATGCATGTGTGGGGGACATGAAAAGACAGTACTCCTACTATTTGGGAGGAAAACTATTTAGTGAGTGAATTGCTTATTGAAATATAATGATTCGAATCTCAGACTTGATCCACAGTAAACAAGGAAAAACTCTTGGCAAGTTTCTAGCCCTTAAGACTTTTAGCTTCTGGGATCAGTCTTCACCAGTGTGGTCCTGACTTAAGGCTTCGTGTTGCGTGTCCCTGGATGGTGCACGCACAGTCCTCGAGTTACGACTACAATCAGGACGAGGATTTCTGTTGCTAAACAAGGCAATTGTTAAGTGACTCCCTCTCGTATTTATGCCCTTTTTGCCATGGTTGTTGAAAGTGAATCCCTGCAGTTGTTAAATGAATCAGGCTTTCCCCATTGACTTTGCTTTCCAGAAGTTGGCTAGGAAGGCCGCGAACGTTGATCACGTAACTCCAGGACACTGCAGCCGTCATAAGTACATGCCAGTTGCCAAGCATTTGAATTTTGATCATGTGATCATAGTTGATACCGAAGGCTGTGAGTTCTAGTCCCACCTTAGGTATCTAAGCTAATTGGGTTGACTTTGGGTCAATCACAGGAGACTGGGAGTTCTAGTCTTGCCTTAGGCGTGAAATACGGTGGAGTGATTTTTAGCCAGTGACCAGGAGACGGTGAGTTCTAGTCCTGCACGTACGCTGTTTGGGTGACTTTGGGGCCCCTCCTACATCAGAAACCCCTTTCCTTCTTTAAAAAGAAACTTCAAAAGCAAATGATTTGTTTGTTTGTTTGTTTATTTATGGATTTTTATACCGCCCCCGGGGCAGTGCACAGCCAGGTAAAAACATACAAGTAAACAATTTAAAAACCCAATTAAAATTACCGTATTTATCGGTGTATAACGCGCACATGCGATTTCCACATTCTTTTCAAGAAGAAAAAGTGCGCCTTATACACCGATAAATACGGGTAATTAAATCAAGGCCGATTAAATTAAAATTTAAAAACAATTTAAAATACATACTAAAAATTAAAAACCAATTCCTGCCATTCTTTCCTGCCATTTCCCAGTGCTGGGAAAGATAGTTAAAATCTTTTTTCAATTCCTGGCACTAATTTGGGCTCCCACTTAACATTTTGAATACCTCGACACCCGTTTTCTCCCCGTCATTTACTTTCCACGAGGGGCAGAACTGCAGAGCTGGCGTCTTCCTTCAACGCTGGATTTGCATTCGCTTCGCTCCAGCAGCTCCTGAATTTGATTGCAAAATTGAGATCTTAAATGCCAAAGGAAATGCTGAATTCACCTGAAAAGAGACATTAAGGAACAGGAACAAAAAGCTCTGGATTGTGTATTATCTCACTCTGCCATTCTTATTACTGGGCACCTCATTTAGCAAGCCTATTACCAAATTAATTTTGCAGAAAGCAACTTGACTGCAACAAGAGTCGATACAACAAAAACACAGAATCTTTTTTTTGGGGGGGGGGGGCTAAGGAAGAAAAACATGCGGTTTGCTGCATTACAGGGGGTCCTTGACTTAACAATGGTTCGTTTAGTGACGGTTCAAAGTTACAACGGTACTGAAAAAAGGTACGACCGCTTCTCCCCAGCTAGGATCTTTGCAGTATACCCCCATGATCATGTTATCAAAAATTCATACACTTGGACAACTGGTTCATACTTATGACCGTTGCTGTATCCCAGAGTCACGTGATCCCCTTTTGTGACCTACCGCCGAGCAAAGTCCATGGGGAAACCAGATTCACTTAACAATCGGGTTACTAGTTTAAAAATGGCAGCGATTTGCTGAACGACTGCGACAAGAAAGGTTGTAAAATGGGGCCAAGTTCAATTAACAACTGTCTCGCTTAACAGCAGAATTTTTGGGCTCAATTGTCGGCGTAAGTGGAGGACTAACTATATAAAAATAAATTTTAATTATGCAAGGGTGGAATATGCAGGGCTGAAAAACAATTCAAGGCAGATGAATGTGCAGCAAAGCTACAGGTTTAAATTAACAAGAGCAAAACCTGCCTCCCTGCATCACTGATGATGCTACCTAGTTCGGTAATAAAATGTCTGTAAGAAAGCCACCGAGTTCAGAGAGTACCAAGGACTCCATAGCTTACCTCTTAGCTACAAATATTTCCTTCTATCAATATAGTATATTCTCAACCACTGAGGAAAGCTGTCAGGTCTTACAATTTGGTGGGGAAGCAAGCATTTTGATGGACAAAGAACCATTAATGGGTCAAAGGGAGAAGTTACCTCTAGCTTCAGCAATGGTACAGTGGGACTACTACTTTACTATCCCGTTTTTTTGGCAGTGAGGGAGTAGTGCTAAACGCCAAAGGTCTTCTAATTCAACCTCTTGCTTAAACTGGAGACCCAGTACCATCCCGGACCAAGAGTTGTCCAATTTCTTCTTAAAAACCTCCAATGATGGAGCACCCATGATTTCTGGTGGCAAGCTGTTCCACTGGTTAATTTTCATCCCTGTTAGGAAGTTTCTCCTCAATTCCAGGTTGCTTCTCTCCTTGATGAGTTTCCATCCATTGTTTCTTGTCTTGCCTTAGGGTGCTTCGGATAATAAGTTGACCCCTCCCCCCCCCCCCCCCACGTATCCCTGATCCATGGAGGCTGACATACGCCACTTTTTTTCTCCTGACAACATATTATTATTTTTTAAAAAATAAAAATAAAGACAAAGCTAAACCTACAACAAGGAGGCGCATTCAGAGGTTTCATGGGTTCAGACTCCCAACAGTGAGGGCTTTTGTATTGTGATTGTCTCCCGCCGGGGCTCCAAGCCCAGGTGATCAGGGAGTTGTAGCAAACGGTAGGTATCACAAAAGGGTAGGAAGACCTTTCACTCCGTAAAATATTTCTGCCTCTTCCACGTCTCAGCTTTTCTCAGTGAGGGAAAGAGCATCTTCAATTACCAACCTCCGGCTCCAATAGTAGCTTTTATTTAGGACGCTGTAAAAATAGTCATTTCTCCTCTCATAAAATGGCCTCCATTTTCTCTGCAGTGAGTTTTCTGAGGGAATAACTCTCCCTCCCCCCCCCTCTCCCTCCCTCCCTCCCTCTAGATAGATATGAGAGAGGGAGGAAGGGAGGGATGTATATATTTGAGGAAAGGGCTATACAGAAACACCAGAGACACTTCCCTAGCTTGTGTATTTATGTGTCAAAATGAAAGACACGGTATTTTACAAATTTTATCAGGCTTTTCTTTCACAGTGTGTGTGCTGTAACTTTCTGTCCTTGAGTATAATTCTAGAATATTGCCTAGAACAGTGGTGGCAAACCTTTTACGTCACCAAGTGCCAGCCTAAATGCCGGAAGGGCATGCCAAACCATCCTGCGAGCCACGCACAGCCACACTAGGTCTGCATCCTATTCTTGTGCTCCGTCGCACGTTAGCTAGGTAGGTTTTGCCACGCGGGAGCACCGAAACCTGGAAGTGCAGTATCCCAGCATGGCATGCATGTGTGCACAACGAACAGCTGGCCGGCGCGCATGTACATACCGGAAACCGTCCGTTCGGCTCTCGGAACACACGTGCACGCTGGGACGTTGTGCTTCTGGGTTTTGGGGTTCCTGCACAGCAAAAGCCAGCTGGATTTCCTGCTATAATCGTGCGCATGCACAGCGGAGGCCCAAACACCACTCATTCGCACATGAGTGCATGTGCAGTCGCATGTGCATGCTCAGCTGGAGGTAAGTTGGCCGACAGCTTGTGTGCCCAGCAAGATGGTTCTGTGTGCCACCTGTGGCACCCATGCCACAGGTTCGCCATCACGGTTCTATACGTTGTAGCCTCCAGACATCTCCATTGCTTTTCTCTGCACTCTTTTCTAGCACTGAAAGCATATGACGACTCCGAACCTTCCGGATATGTATGTTTGTTCAATATTGGGAAACCCCAGCCTTTTCCGAATTCGATTTAATTCTGTTGTCAGAAGGTTTTCCCTGAGCGAGAACACTTAACTGGGAATTAGGCGGATGTCTGCGCAGTGTGTTGGTGAAAGAGGCAACCCAGGGCCGGGGTTTATGAAAGATTAACTCAGATCCCCCTTTTCTTTTGCACAAAGCTTTCTTTCCAGGGGCTTCTGTTTTATATACACGTTGTTTAAATATTTACACAGGTTGAGCCATGTTGTCTGTGTTGGCAACATTTTGCCTCTGCCCTTTCGCACCAGCAAAAACAAGATTTGCGGTGTGTCTTTCCTTCACTTAGTCCAGCGGCTTTATGGGGGTGTGCAGGCCCTCGGTGTTTATTTTAGCAAAGAGGCAACAGAGCAGGGATTTATATGGAAGGCAGGCTGGTGTACTGAGGTTTTGTTTTTTAAACCGCCTTTTTAAAAGAGATGCTCGAGCGAGTTAGCTTAGAAGTCAAAGCTCTCCTTCCAACTTTTAAATTTTTTTAAGGCTTGATCTGGTTAATAAAGCCAACAAACAAAACACTGAAGTTCCAAGCAATGGATTTCGCACCTCTGTAGAATGTAGAATTGGATGAGACATTGGGAGGTCTTCTAATCCAGCCCCCTGGATCAAGAAGGAGACCCTATATTATTTCAGACAAAAGGTTGTCCAGTCTCTTTTTTGAAAGCCTCCAGGGATGGAGCAACCACAACTTCTGGAGGCAACCCGTTCCACTGGTTGGTTGTTCTCATCGTTAGGAAGTTCCTCCTTAATTGTAGGTTGCTTCTCCCCTTGGTTGGTTTCCATCCATTGTTTCTCGTCTTGCCTTTTAGTGCTTTGGCCCCTACGACTTTGTGGGAGCGCCTCAAATATTGGAACGAAGAGTACTATCCTGTTTCCCCTTGTCCCTGTAAGTTGCCAAGTGAACCTGGCTTTCCCCATTGACTTCCCCATTCAATGTCACTGCACATAGGTTGTGCATTGACAATAAAGGATTAAATTGAATTGAATTGATTTTCTTTGTCAGAAAGTCACAAAAAGGGATCACATGCCACACACACCCCTTGGACACTGCAACCATCATAAATATGAGCCAGTTGCCCAGCGTCTTGAGTTTGATCCAATTCAATTCAATTCAATCCTTTATTGTCAAGGCACAACATGTGTGCAGTGAAATTGAGTGAGCCTCCATCAATTGGTACAATCACACAAAGCACAGAAACACAGAATACATTCAGATACAGAATACTTCTCCAGACTTATAAACAAATCCCTAACCCCAGGAAATGTCCAGGCTGGCACATTTCCACATACAGATAAACACACACACACACACACACACACACACACACTATTCCATTGGTATGTACATATTGCACGTTGCACTGTCTCTGTGAGTCTATTGTATACTGAGTCTAGTCATGGCGTTCTGTGGCATTTAGAAGTCGGACGGCCCATGGATAGAAGCTATTTTTCAGCCTATGTGACAGCTGGCTCTGCTTCTGTATCTCCTGCCCATTGGTAGAAGTATGAAGAAGTACTGTCCAGGGTGCGAGGATTTTTCTCATTCTGTTGAGACAGAGGGATCTGGCTATTTCCTCCAGTGGAGTTATGGGACGCAACCATGAGGATGTTACAATGATCGTAAGTGTGGAAAAAATGGCCGTGGGTAACTCTTTCAGTGCTGTGTAACTTCGGGTGACCACTAAATGAACGGTTGCAAGTCGAGGTCTATCTGTACACTCACCAGTGTTCTCAACAACTTGTGGGTCAGCTTTGGGTTTTGCCTGACAATGGTCAACGTAGACCCAGGGGTGTCGAACTCAACTTCATTGAGGGCTGCATCAGGGCTGTGGTTAACCTTGGCGGGGGGAGGGGCCAACCGGGTGGGCGTGGCGAGCTTGACGCCACTACCCAAACTGCTGGCATGTTTCCTCTTCGCGCTGGGTTGGACCGGGCCGAACCCACATTGGGTAGACTGGGGTGAAGCGATGCAGGCCAGCCTCTTAATTTTCCAGGATGGCCCCACGGGCTGGATCCAACTACATGGCGGGCCGGATGTGGCCCACGGGCCTTGAGTTTTGATACTCCTGATATAGACTTTCCAACTTCTTGTTGATGGTGGCTTCCACCACCGTCGTTGGATTCCGTCTTCTGGGATCCTCCATCTTCCTTTGCTGCCACCGTCCTCCGGAAAACTGGCTGCCTCTTTTTGCGACCTGTTCAAGACCCTTGAAAGTCCAAATCCTTCAGTTTCCTAGAAACTCAGCTTCAGAGTTCCAGATTCAAGCCACGATTATTTAAGTGAACAAAAGCAAACAAACAACTGGAAGCGTGCGAACATACTTGAGAAGACAAAGAAATCTTTGCTCCTACAAAGGTGCCATTCTCAACACATTTATATTAATGAACATCAAAAAAGGGTGTCTTACAACTTTTCAAGGAGGGGTTTGTTTGCTTTCCTATTTACCTTTTGGGTTTTTTTTTGTTTTTTTTTAAACTCGAACCTGCTTCCTACTGCCAAAAATCCCTTCAGAAGGTAAAACACTGCCAAAAGCAAAACGAAGAGAGAAGAAAAATAAATACAGCAGTTTGTTCTTCTTTTAAAAGAAGATTTGGCTGCAGGTTAATTTTATCGAGTATAATTAAGTTTTCCATCTGGCCAATGAATGAATGAATGAATGAATGAATGGTTACTAATTTATCATTTTCTCTTTGCAAACAGCCCACCCCTTTCTTTTTTCACTTTTTCTTTCTGACATAGCCCCCAAAAGCCAGTTTTGTTGTTATTGACTTCCTCTGTAAGCCTATGATTCTTTTGCCTTCCTAACTTTCTTTTGGCATATTAGCTGCCTGCTGGTACACACTTTCTTGGTGCTTGCATTCATATTCAATTTTCTATACAAGTTCCTTTTAACGTCCATTTCCTTGGGTTTATTACTTTTTCCCCTTTGCTGAATACATACTTTCAGATTGCTGCTCTTTCCAAGTAGTTTTTCAGAAGCCAGTAGACAGCAATATCAGTCAGTAAATGAGTACCACCTTCAGCCAGCAGACTTTAAAAATGTAAGGAAGCCACTTACAATGTCATTATCACATCACATTAATACAGAAAACTGCCTTATATGGAATCAGACAGATGATGCATTCAGCAAGTATTTTCTACATACTGACAACAATTCTCCAGGGTCATTGATAAGACTCTTCCATCTCTGGAGAGGACAGAGATAAGAGAATGAGACTGAAATATTCAGTGCACAAAATGTATGTACTATTATCCACTTTCCTATAAAGGAACAGCTCAACCATAGCAGAAAAAAATCTCCACTAGGGACTCTATCAGCAGCTGGCAGAGGGACAGAACACTTTTTCACAGCTAGTCCCATGTGAAGTATATTAACAATCAACAAAATATGGGAATGTTTTCCAAACTGTTTTAATTTTAGAGATCTCATGTTCCAAGCATTTGTCTTTATGGTGGCAGAAAATTCAGGCAAGCATTTTATTCCATATGCTTAGGACTGGTCAGACCCAGAGAAATATTGTGCTGTATTTGCATTAACTAAAAATATACTTTTAATATTTTATGAGAATGGTAGACTGTAGCAGCAATCTGTCTTTCAGGAAGCTTATCCACCATAAATCCATAATATTTTTTTCTAGGGAATTCTAGCATCAGAATGAGAAGGGAGCTAGAAGTTTATCTAGTCCAGCTCCCTGCAGAACACCAAATCAATAAAAGAGAAAATATATAGCTCAGGGTTGAACTGTGGAGTATTTCTAGATAATATCACCAATAGTAGTAGGACTGGTGTTGCTACCTAATTGGGTAATGAAATGTCTCCCCCAAAAAGCAACCAAGTTCTGGATTGCAGAACAGACTCTGCAATCCAGAAAATTACTTCATCATATCTTTGATTAAGTAGCCTCATATCTGAAAAAGTACCAGCTACCTGCTCCAAAGGGCTCATATGTTCAATCGCTTACCTTAACATTAAACTGAGATATGCCTTCTATTTGTCCTAATCTTACATTCTAAAGCAGGGGTGTCAAATCGATTTCATTGAGGGCCGCATCTGTTTGACCTTGGGAGACTGGGAGGTGGGCATGGCCAAGGTGAGTGTGGTCAGCTCAACATCACTCATGTCAGGGGCACCTGTGGTTGCCCAAGCACTGCAGTGGCATCCTGCAACCCTCTGCCAGGAAAAATGGCCCTCACAAGCTCCCTTTTCAGCTGTGATGGCCTCCTGCAGCCCTCTGCCAGTGAAAAGAGTTGGGAGTACTGCCCACGGCCCTCCTAAGATCCATTTTTGCTGGCAGAGGCACTGCAAACCAGTCCTTCGCTATTTCCAGGGCAGCCCCGCAGACCAGATCTAAGCACCCCATGGGCCAGATCCAGCCCCCAGGCCTTGAGTTTGATATCCCTGCTCTAAAGCAACAGAAACAACTCTAATTCCATAATAATCCTTTTGCTCCCATGCTCTGTTTCCTCACGACTTTCAAGCACATTAATTCCTTTCTTAAAATTTATTCTGTTCTATTCTATACATTTATAAAGATGTTCAATTCTATAGTGACTACGGATGTATAAAGTAAAAACAAATATGCAATACAGTTTTAAAAAGAACAAGAAGAAGAAGGAGGCCCTTGATAAATTGTATGGTTCTTTCGGGACACATTCAGTTTCTGTCCTTAATTTATAACGCCATTGTTGGACACAGAGTTTTAAAGAAATATGGAGGGAGGAGAAAGAGAGAAAGAAATTTCATTTTCTATTTGTGATACCTATAGTGTTTTTCATCAAAGAGCAAGATCTTCAAACTAGCCAGCATTTTCAATTTGGCTTCCTCTTCACAGTGCACAGATTAATGTTCCAAAGATTGTAATTTCCTTTTTAAAATTAGATATTTCTAGATGTACTATTAAATATACACAGTGACCTTTTAAAGCAACAGATATGTGAAGCGGGCATGCCAGCAACATTTGCCAGTCACTGATAAAGCTTATTTTCTTTTTATTTTCAAAGTCAATGTTAGTATTTTGAGAAACAACAATTGAATCATACAGACAAGAAACAAAGCAAAGCTTTTTCTACTTCAAATAACAAACAACCAATTGCACAGAGAGGACATTAAAGGTCAATCCCATCTTAAGGCAGAGCTAAATAATCAGAATCATACATGATTAATGAGCTTTTAATTATTCATAAGAGTTCAATAGGCTGTCATTAAAAAGTTTTAGAAATTGGAAACCTCCCTCACCAGCTTGCAGCCTCTAAAAATTAATATATAATTTTTAATCATACAACCTGCTGGTGGGAACAACTTGTCCCCAATTGCTCCCCAGTAACATCAGTCCCTTTGATAATAAGGTCAGGGGACAAATAGTAGTTAATATCCTGTCATGCTAAACAAATGTAACATGTTGTGTTTAACACATGGAGCTAAGTTCTTTTTTTTTTTTTAAATGTTAATAGATAATTATTTTGTTCATGGCACTCACTTTTTGGCCTTCCATCTTTAGGTTGTGTGTGTGTGTGTGTGTATAAAATGATCATTATTTAAAACAATCAAATATCTGTTATTTGCAGATATACAGGTAGTCCTTGACTTACTATCACAATTGAGCCCCACATTTCTGCTGTTAAGTGAGATATTTGCTAAGTGAGTTTTGCCCCATTATACAACTTTTCTTGCCACAGTTGTTAAATGAATCACTGCAGTTGATATGTTAGTAACCCGGTCATTAAGTGAATTTGGCTTACCAATTGACTTGGATTGTCAGAAGGCCACAAAAGGGGATCACATGATCTTGGGACACAGCAATGGTCATACATATGAACAAGTATCTGAATTTTGACCATATGATCATGGGGATGCTGCAAAGGTCATAACTGGGAAAAACGGTCATAAATCACTTTTTTCAGTGCCGTTGTACTTTAAATGATCACTAAATGAACTGTTATAAGTTGAAGACTACCTGTACAGTCTACCACAGTCTAGTGGCATGCATAAGTTTGGATTTAGCGCCTTTATATATTAGCCAACCTATCTGGAAAGGTTGTTCTTAAGCATAATTCAGTACAAGTTCTATTAGATAACCATATTCTTTTTTAATGTAGTACTAAATCAAAAATGTCATCTTATTTATTTAAGCTTGCCATCTCTAATAGCTG
The DNA here is from genome assembly GCA_017656035.1 of Myanophis thanlyinensis. Classification (NCBI taxonomy): domain Eukaryota; kingdom Metazoa; phylum Chordata; class Lepidosauria; order Squamata; family Homalopsidae; genus Myanophis; species Myanophis thanlyinensis. The sequence continues at coordinate 11,048 of JAEANM010001052.1, forward strand.
CAAGGCTACAACATAGTTTTCAGCCTGTAGATAGATCCTAGAACCAGTAGCTGCTGAAAATCTATCCTCCATTAACTTGACTAATCTATCTGAGATGATGATTCTCACTAATTATTGAAGGGGAAGGTTTTTTTTATGAATGGCAATTCAATGTTTGGCAACAATTGACAGAGATGCCCATTGATAGAGATTATCATCAGACCAAGCAGCTTAAACAAGGAATGGAAGCAAGAACAAAGTCCTAAGAAAATAGAAACAGGCAGAAAGAGCCAGAATATCAGCCATTCTCAGGAAACGTAAAGAGAATTTGGTTGTCTTGTGTCTTTCTCTGGACCTTTATAAATTTCCCAGAAGATAAACTGCTAGTGATTTAACTGAAATTCTGCAATCTGTTCCTACTTCGTCCAACCCACCTCCAGACTGATTATTGATTTGTACTCTTCTGACTACAGACAAACCAGGACAAACACTACTAATAGGCACCCACACCTCAAAAAAGGTGCAAGACACAGTGAAGTAACACAGAAGCAGAGCATTTTTAAAAATCTCCATAATCACCACCCTGTGAGTATCTCTGTTGTGAGACACAACCCATTAAATTGTTCAACATTTTGCTTTGGCAGACTTGGTAGCTTTGTAACAAGAATAGCTGGGCTCAAGGATGTAGACATTATTTATCCCATATGCTCTTTCTCAGTAGCCCAAGAATCAATAATTTCCAAAAGAAGCAGATCACTTAGTGTGTCCCGAGATAGATTTTTTTAAGTGATTCGGTTATTAATAGATTCAATCTGGCTGTGGACTCTTAACAGGGACCTACAGCTCTAAATGTTCAAAGACAATTAGTGCTGAATTTTCAAGGTGAGGTTGCATTCACCTGAACCTAGATTTTCTTCCAAGGTCAAGACTGAGAAGAGGGGAGAAAAGGGGAAGGGGAAGGTGGGATATTGATTTCAGATGTTCAGTGCCAGTTTTCCACAAGGAAATTCAATGGGGAAGCCAACAGGAAGTCACTCCCAATGATACTTTGCCTACCTGCAGTAATTCTGTTAGTTTGTTCATGTTAGGAAATGACAGTGACCCAACAGGTCACAGATTGTCTAGTTCATATATTAAATAGCTGTTCTTCTCACATGCAAATCCATCTTGTGATGACTGCATCACCAATCAGATATTTCCTTAATAACAGTGAAACAGGAAAGCATCATCAATTAAATACCACAGAGAATCCATATATCTTTAACACCATTTTTCCCTAATGGAAGTAATGCTTATCAGCAATGAAAACTATTAATTAGTTTCAGTTTTGGGGAGAAGGAAGAAGGAAGACAACATGGAAGAATAGAAGAAAAGCAAAACGCTCATCAGCACTAATAGGAATGTTTCTTCAAATCCCTAATTACAGTCCAGGGGACAATTTCAACTGCTTATTTGTACACTAATGTAAACATAATGGAAATTGGAAGTAGAGAGTTTTGTGCCGAGAGTTTAATTTTTACAATCTATTTAACCATGACTTTGAGGTATATAATTAATGTAATATGATATGTCTTAATCTCTAAAATAACTGCTATAATACTGTAATCACTTTTTATGTTTACAGTAATCATGCAATTTGTTTATTCATTCATTCAGCACATAAACTTTTTCAATTGCTGAAGCAACTCTAAATTATATACAAATCCATTTAAATAAAGTAAGCACACATACAATCATTAGCAAAGGAGTATTAAACTACAATGTGTAGCAAAAAATTAAAATATTCAATGTCAATGTGATATTACAAATCAGGTAGAAAGCCTATGCTTTTGAAATTAAAATAATGAAAACATACCATAGAGGGGCTCATTTCGTTGGATTATTCATTGGTTAATAGCACTGAATTGTCCAGAAGTACAGTTGCTACCAAGAATTATATGTGCTCTGAAACAGAGGAAAAGTCCTTCCTAGTGTTCCAAACAATGCCCTGTATTTATTTTTTACAAGTTATACAGAAAAAATGATGACTAATGAAGTTTTCTTGGCCAAGAATAAGATAACTGTTGAATTCCTTCTTCCACACAACCAACTGACTTACAAATCGTAACACTCCCTTTGTGTAAACCAAAGAGCTTTCACAAGCTTTAGCCATTTGGACTGGATAAGAAAAGGGATGTGAATGTGTGTGTGTACACATATATTTTTGTAAGTTTAAATTTATAGATAGGACAGTTTAGTTCCTGCAGCTCAAAAGTGTTGGTTTCTCTCCTACCTTCATTAGAATTCGGTTCAATTTAATCAAAGATATTTGCCTTCAAGCAAATAGTGCAACTGACAAAAAACAGCAAACTCTTTTCATTTCAGGATTTTGAGAGCAATACAGATTACAGATAGATCCTAATCATAGGGTAGAACAAGTTTAAACAAAACCCTTTGGTATGTAACAATAGCATATTAAGATAAGGTCAATATTATCTTTCTTGCCATTTTGCATTCTATAATCAGAGAGCTCTGAAATAAAAATGGACTTGAGGCAATTTTCATCAAGCAGAAACTGATACAATTGTAATGTATGTAAGGCAAGTTAATTATGAATTAAAATCATGATGGCTACAATGGTTAACGGTAATCAAATAAATAGAATACAGTAAATAGGTGGGACATAATGGTCAAGGAGATTACTGGAATAAAAAAATAATTTATTACAAGAGACAAATTAACTCCATATATTCTCCAAGAGTTGAAATTGACTCAGTATCACCTAACTATACAAATATATAGTAACCTTATTATATTAGGCATTTGTACAAAATGTTTCTCCATGCATTCCATCAGCTCAACCACCACTTGTTATAATCCAGGAAGTTTTAATACTGTTAATTGCAATTTGCATAAATTAGTGTACAAAGTTTTTCTAGGTCATTTGGCCTTTGAGGCTCACTGCAAATAGTTAAGTAAATTTATATCATTTCATTTCTATACATTAAAATTAAATAAATAGACTCGTATAAACTAATCAGTTAAACATCTTTAGTGACTGCATTTGTACAACCTGCTAGCTTTGGTTGGTTGGTTTTAAACTTGGTTGTTCATCCACACCCACATTTACACCTGGACCTAGTGATATCAACCTAACTCATTTAAGATTTACGATTCAAAGTATTGTGTAAAGATAGACAGAGAATAATTAATTCAATAATGAGATGTGCACTGTGTAAATCTAACTTCAGAATTAGAAGGGACTATTTGTGCCACTGCAGGAACTTTTAATATTGCTAATTTGCAACCAAGCTCCTGCTTTGAGAGTTATATTTAATTATTTTGATTCCCATACAAATAGAAGTTTAGGAAATCATTGTGTCAATTATCCACTGCCATCTTCTCCATTATAGTGCAAAAAAACCTTTTTCTAATATTCACCTGGAATTTGCTTCCTTGTAATTTAAGAATATTAATATCTGTTCATATTAGGTTGATATTTGGTTATTTACAGGACCATCTGACCAAAGCTGAATCATTCCAACCTACTACTTGGTGTCAAACTGGTGGTCCACAGGTCAGATGTGTCATGTGCAGGCCATGCCCACCCCAGCTCCATGAATGGGAAAAACATCGCGAAACATCACATGACGGCAACATGACGCCGCAAGTTTGACACCGTGATCTACAGAGAAGATCCTGCATTTCCAGGATGCAAAGAGAGATGCTATGCAACAATATTCTTTGCCACCTTTTGTCTTCATTCAGTTTTTCCTTTTTCCTTTTCTGTCTCTGTGATTGTTGTGGATAAATAGGCTATGGAGAAAGAGAAAGAATAACATCCTTTGAAGTACTGAAGAGTTCTCTCATATCCTTTTCAGTCTTCTCTTTTCAAGCAAACATGCTCAGCTCCTTCATGCTTTCTTTGTAAAATTAAGCTCTATGCTCCTGATCATCCTTACTGTCTTCTCTGGATCTGTACCAATGTGTCTAATCTCTTTTTAATGTGCTATACTTGACACAGTATATGAGATAGGTCTTAGTAGTGATGTAGGTTGTGACCAATGCAGAATATAGTGAAATTTACTATTGATTTGAAAACTAAACCTTTAAGCAGCAATGTGACATGGCTGACTCACATTGTGACCAATCACAATTCTAATAACAGTTAAAATGATTATTTTTCAGTCATAATTTCACCTCCTTTATAAATCTAAAATAACAACTTGGTAAACAATCTCATGGCACATAATCAAAAAAATACTTAAAAGACAAGCAGGAAGAAAATGCCATCCAATTTTGGGGTTGTGTATGTCCAAACGAGAACCACATTTTCAATTCAAATGTGCTGATTCTTTCCCTTTTCTTCTTTTATGCTTTTCTTATTTATCTTTGATGGGGTGATTCCCATGAGAGTCCTTTTCTACCTCTGGCATCTCCTTTAACAACTTCACTCACACACAACACACACACAATTTCTCACTGATTTAATCACCAGCTTCAGATGGATGACTTGCAAAAGTGTTTTTATATGCCTGACTGGTTTGCCCCTGCCACTCTCTGACTTACGAGTCTATCCCCAAGCACTTCTACCTGGATGCTCAACACTTCCCACCGAGTCTTCAAGCAGAAAATTTACCTCTTTAGCTACTTAAAGTCAGCGCTGCCTCTCCACATCAGAAGCAGCCATTTAAAATCTTCTTCAAAGAATGGCATCACAGGATGCAAGTCTAATTGCCTATCTGGCATTTGTACATACATTAAAAACCAGTTTATGCTTCTTTGAAAATCAAAGGATAATGGAGGGGGGATTTGAAGGGAATTAGGTGCTTTGAATGAATGAAACCTAAAAATGGAGCGATATGGCTTACTACTACTTCTGCTGAAAAATGCAAATATTTAAAAACATCTTGAAGCAGCAGGAGCAATAGCCCAGGGCATCGGATATTGGGAGACAGCACTTTCAGGCAATTGCTAATTCCACAGTGGCTGATGCTAATGTCTCTTACCTAACCCTCTTTTGCTTTACTTATTTATATTTATCGAAAATTTTACATAAAGTAAAACACAACTCTAAAGAAAAAGAGGAAAGGAGAATAAAAAGTTGCAAGGAAAAAGAGAACAGAACAGAGAACTAAAGTTAAAAAATAGGACTTCTAACCTTCTCTTCAACAGATATTGGACAAACCCATCATTTCAGAAATCTCTTCAACCCCATATTAAATTTTCATCTTTTTCGATCATTAAATTGATAAATCATTTCAATTTTTTTGCTTGTTCTAGCAAAAGAAATCCACGAAAGAGTTCCAGTCTTTTAAAGGAAGTACATGTTATTTTCTTCCTGACCAGACAATTCTGCTTTGCCATTTCCACTAGTTCTAAAAGTTTGATTCATTTCTACATGGTGGGAAGAACTTCAGTATTCTTTCACCTTCTATATAGATCTAAGGATTTTTGTAATATTAATCTATAATGTTTTTCTGTGTCTTTGTATCAAAAAGCTTCATTTTTCCCTTTCTTTTTCCTACTTAGATTGCAACAACTAAATGTCATTAAAAATTTCATTAACTAGCACTGTAGTTTGTACATGATTGTACATGAGGATCATCATCCCCCCAGAGATGAGACTGGCCCAAACTCTTTCGGAAGGCTCTAAAGATGTGGTTCTGTCAGCAAGCCTGGGGGAATCCAAAGCAGGATGAAGCCCATTAAATGGCTAGTTTTAATGTATGTTTTCTTTTTATTAATTTTATTTGTTTTATATGCTGTTTTTATATCTTTGTAAACCTCCTTGAGTTGCCATGTGTGAGTAGGCAGCAATGTAAATTTTCTAAATAAAAAATAAATAAAATGTGTTTATTTGTGCTATATCTTAACTGCCCATCTCTCTTCCTGTTCTGTCTGTTCACCTTAGCTAAGGAAGTGTGGGTCGCCCTTCCATATCTTAGGACAGAGTATTCCTTATGGTTTCCCCATCCTTTTAGAACAACTTCCCCTCTGAGATTTAGGTAGTGTCCACCTTGCTGGCATTTGAGAGGTCCTTGAAATGGACCTATTCCTCAGAATCTGTCAGACATTTACCTGGTTTCTCAAAGAGTGCCCACATGGCCAAAAAGGTCAAAATGCAACAAAATGGTACAAAGAAGTGCTGCTTGTTTTTTATATGTATCATGGGCAACATCTTAATTGTTTTTCACCATACCCTGTGGACATCCCTGGTACCTACTGTTTTAATATCATAGTACTTATATAGCACTTTAGGGAATCATTTCAGAATGTGTGATATACCAAGGTCATAGATAAATAAAACTCAGATCCACTGCATTTACCCTGACCTTTCTCGCTCACGAAAAGAAAAAGATCTCACCTCTTGCGGAACTGCAAGTGTTGTGATGCCCCGCCTCCTGCTGGCCAGCTGGTCTTCTGGTCTCCATTGAGATACTTACAGTTTGGGCACTTGGTCTCTAAAAGGTTCGCCATCACTGCGTTAGATTATTCAGTTTTAACTTTTTATTTTGGAACTCAAGGGAAAAAAGTAGCAGAAAAGAAACTGACAAATACAAGTGTTACTTACTGTCTACTATTAATTTATCTATGAATATACTGGTGTTTTTTTTAAAGATACTTATTTGAGAGTTAGAACAGAGTCCCATTTTATATTCATTTCCTCCTAGCCCACAATTTACCAAGTCACAATAAAGTAACCAATGAGTGGAGAGATCTGCATTTTAAACCGGGTTATCTTTGACTGCTTGTTCTAGACAAAGCTCTCTTAAAAAGGCTACTTGAGGGAATTGCAGCTTGCTATTTTTACAAGTTAATTCCAGGTCATGGAAAGCACAACTGTGTAGTATGAGCAACTTTAAGATAAACTAATATGATTAATCAGATATCTAACATATATCAAAATATTTCCTTTTCACCGCATATTTACAAAACTTTAAATATAAGTCAAAATCCAATGCAGGCAAATTTGATACAAAGATTGTTTCAAAAGCTTGTAAGGCTTCTAAAAGTGACACTGACAGGATGCTAAATATATTTTTAGCTTTTCAAATATTAAAAAATAACATTTTGACAGGAACTCTGAAGAGATATATTTTTCTTGTATTGTTTCAAATTATCTGTTGAAAACAGATCTGAATAACATACTAAAATCATGAATTGCTTGCTATGAATGTGCAAATGCAAAAATACACAGACATGGTGTAAAAGTCTGGGGGTAAAGTTTTTAACATAATAATAAAGCTGCTTTTCATGGAGCAATTAGTTTTCATTTACAAATCATTCATTCAGTGACTGCTCAATGTTTTTATTTATTTCATTTCTACAGATGCTCATTTCAGACAAGTGATTGTGGCTGACAAACAGATTACAAATTCTCTTTTAAAAATACCAACACATATCTCAATGTAATCCCCAGAGTTGTCCCTCTTTACATATGCATCTATTTATCCTTCCAAAAAATAGTAAAAAAAACCACCAAGCAGAACCTTTAAAAAAATCTACATTTTAGAGAAAAGCAGAGAGCCCATATTTGAACATAGCTCTTCATAAAAGCACATGATTAAAAGATATTAGCTGTTCATAATATTAATCATCAGGGAATCATATTAACCTACGTAAGACTAGAATTTAAGCACATTTTCATTATTTCTCCATCAGCTAAAAATAAATAGACATAATGGGAGTACAGTTGGTCAAAGATCTAAATGAAGGATGGCTTTTGCAAAAAAAATAAAAATTGGAGAAATTGCAAATCTTTCTGTACTGAGGAATTCCAAAATCCTGTAGAAACTGACTCAAATGTGTTTTGATCATCAATCAGACCAACCTCCATTGTTGTCAGTTTTAAAAAAGCTGGCATACAGAGCTGCTGCTTCACAGTTTTATTTGTTATAGATGTTTCTACCCCTACCCTCAAAACAAGCTATAGGGACAAAGCACACAAGAACAACTAGACACAAGAACAGCTTTTTCCTGAATGCCATCACTCTGCTAAACAAATAATTCCCTCAACACTGTTTAACTATTTATTAAGTCTGCACTACTATTATTCTCATCATTCCATCACCCATCCACCCACCTACCCCACTATGACTATAGCATGTTGCTTGTATTCTTATGATTTACAGTATATTGATTATTGTCTCCTAGTATGATTTGACTATTTATTTGTATCCCATGACTATCACTAAGTATTGTACCTTATGATTCCTGATGAATGTACCATTTGCTTTATTGTACACTGAGAGCATATGCACTGAAGACAAATTCCTTGGGTGTCCAATCACACTTGGCCAATAAAGAATTCTATTCTATTCTATTCTATTCTATTCTATTCTAGTCTATTCTATTCTAGATAAAGCAAATAACAACATTTCAAAACTGGAATCCCAGCAGTGGAACCTGCTCTTCAAGAAGCTTGCCTGAGTCTTTTGTTGAAGGGCCTATTATTTGCCTGAGCCTTTTCATCTATTTTTGATCTCAAAATGCTATTTATCTTTCTTTTTGCAACATTGCTATGTTACAGAAAACTGCTATACAAACCTCCTCAGAAACATCCCACTGACCTCAGTGGCACTTATCTATAGGACTGATGTTTTCAACTGCTCCCATTAGGTGTTTTCTTTTTAAATTTCCCACAGTGCTCTTGGAAGAAATTACAGTATACTGTTATTGTAGAAACTTAAAATAACAGCTGAAAGCTTCAGGTATCCAGTACAAAGAATTAGCCAACAATCAAGACAAGTTTACACCCACCCACTCACCCTCTTAGAAGAATGAAATATTTTAGGAAATATTTTAAAAAGGCAGGATAAAACATTTCACCTAAAAGAGAAATAAAAATCTTAAAAGGAAACAGAAACCCAGAATCCCCGCCTCCAGCAGATTAAGAAAGCCTGGGCCAGCCTATCTACAAGACAAAAGACCTTCAGCCTCAGGATGGTGGGATAAGACCTCACTCTAGATTCAAGCCAGGGCATTCAAAGCCATTAAGACACAATTGGAATTGCCCAATACCCTTTCAGAACACAAGCCTCTTCATTGCATCAGCCTAAGGTCCAACCAAACTTGATTCAGACAAACAGACTCCACATGGCCCCATGGGAGTCTGACTGCAGCCAATAGCTTGCACAGGAACATGAAGTTCAATCTAGTATTTTAGACAGCAAGGCATCCATGTCTCCTAAATTAACAGTAAAGGTAGTGTATGTTAGGCCAGGCACTCATAATTACATATCTATCGAGATTCGTCCACTATTTTTTTTCAATCTGATTTTCCCAGCCACATAAATGCTCTGTTACAAGCAACTGTGCAGCTGCCAAAAATTCTACCTGTAGGACATTTTCTCACTCCCATCCTTAGAAATAATATAAAATGTGCTTAAAACTTGTTTAAACTACTTCCTCTGTTTTCATCTTCAGATGATTTGATTATGGAAACAATGTGGCAGATGTTTTGGTGAGAAAAAAAACTGCTTTGGACTGCTATGTTTTTCTTTGCAGGTGTGTGTAAGTTGTATAATATAAAATTCTGCTCAGGATTCTTTATTATCAAGCTGAATCACCAAGTAATCACTTTTTTGTCTGCAGCCAGATGCTGTCAAATAATCCAAATCAGCTTTATGACTGAATCATTAAGAACCAATGTCTCTCATCAACACCACTCACACACTGCAGCTTTTTGAAGAAAAGGCAAGAAGGGAACTATGCATACTGTATATACCATTTGCATTTCTTATACATAAGCAGTACTAAAATGGGGAAGGGTATGAGTCTACATAGAAGACCTGCCAAAATGTTCTTCAGGTAGTTGTCAAATAATGGCTGCCTTGGAAAGTGACCATTTGCAGTTACACTGATGTTGAAAAAGTAACTTTACATCCAATTCTTACTTTAACATCTTCGCAGGTCTGTAAAGCAAAGGAAAGCTAAAATAAAATTATAAGAATTGATGCAGTTATGCGATTTTTCACTTAAGAACTGAGTTGATAGTACCAACTGTGGTTACTAAATGAATACATGTATTTAATTTAGAGGTTATTGTACAATTTAGAGCTGCAAACACAGCATACTAATTGCTAAAAATAGATAGTCTTAAAAAGTGAGCCAAGCCACACTTTATGAGATACAAAATTTCCAAACAGCTTGGAAATTAGGATTTCCAAATATTATAATTACTTTATGAAAACAGTACATGAAAATAATTTAATACACAAGGTAAAATTTTAGACAGTGACTAAACCAGTGGAGGAGAACCTTTCATGTCACTCTGTGCCAGCTTTTGCCGTAAGGGCATGCAAAACCATCCCGTGAAAAACATGCAGCACCTCTGACTCCTTATCCCATTCTCACACAGCAATGTGCGCCAGCCAGCCGGCTTCCACGCATGCCACAATGGCAAAACCAGGAAGCATAGCAACCTAGCGCATGCTTGCTCCAAGAGGTGGCTGGCCTGGCTTCTGGGTTCCTGGCATGCATGCGGCGATGACGAACAGCAGGTTGGTGTGCATGTGCACACCAGCTGGCCGGCTCTCACATGCATGCTGGGATGCTGTGCTTCTGGGTTTCATCACTCCCGCATGCACAAAAGCCAGCTGGCCAGTGCACATCACTGCGCAACAACGGGATGAGGAGCCTGCGGTGCTGTATGTTTTTCACGTGATGATTTTGTGTGCCCTTCCAGCATGCATTCCATAGGTTTGCCACCACGGGACTAAACCATTAATCCCCATATGAATCTCATGAGTGAAGAACTCCTCACAGCTGTAGTCTGCCTTTTAACCTACATAAATTGAGACAGCAATAATTGCAAACCAAGAAATCTGTGAAACTTAAAAGATCTGAGCACAAAGCTATGGGTGCATCTGTACCCAGAATAGAAAAGTTGATATTTCAATCTGATATTCTCTCAACAGATTTCAAAATAACAGCTCAAATTATGCCACCTGATCAATGTTTATTTCCGACCCCCCCAATTGAACATAATGCCTCTCATCATAATAAAAAGAGAATCATATCTGAATGTAACATAAAAGTAACGAAATTCAGCTTCAGCAATAATTACATCATAGCTCTTCTAGCTCTAAGTCAGGACTGTCAAACTCGCAGCCCACAGGCCAGATGCGTTACGTGCTGGCCACGCCCAATTTAGCAAAGGGGAAAAGGTAGTGACACGTCACATGACACCATCATGAGAACGTTGAGTTTGACGCTACTGCTGTAAGTCCAACAATTAAAGTCAATCCAGTAGGCAGACCTATATCAGTTTATTTATTACTAATCACTAAAGAGAGCCATATATGTCACAATCCCCGAGTACTACCAAAAAGATGCCCCACCTTGAAAAGAAGCCCTATCACATCCTATAAATTAAATTAAATTAAAATTAAGCCCCACATACACAACTACCCCTAATTAAGACCCAGCCCATTCCAGGATGCAGGGGGTGGAGCAAGGCACACAGGTAAAAAATAAGCTAGGGTGGGGATGGGGGGTGGAGCTGCCCTACTTACCAGGCTTCACATATCCAGACACCTGCCTCGCCTTCTTCTGTGACCACTTTTTCTGCAGGCGCTTGTCACCACTCGCATGCATCACCCCGGCCTCCATTTTGCCTTCACATGCTTTCCGGAAAGTCTCTCTGCAGCCAATAATAGAGCTTAAGGGCAATCCGGAGCTCTGTTATTGGCTGCAGATGCCTTCCGGAAAGCCCTCTGCAGCCGATAACAGAGCCACAGAGAGACTTTCCCAAAAGCATCTGAAGACAAAATGGAGGCAGGGGCGATGCACACAAGTGGTGACAAATGTCTTCTGCGGCCATTTGCACCACCCGCACGCATCGCCCCAAAACTCTATTATTGGCTGCAGAGAGACTTTTCGGAAAGCATTTGAAGGCAAAACAGGCGCGAGGGGGATCCTGAAAAAGGCAGTGACAAACTATTTGTTTTATCATTATCATTGCTCTATCATTGTCAAAGAACACTACATGGCCATGGCCATTCAATTACTAGGAATTAAAATGATTATTTCTACACTGTCATCACCAGCAACCTCAACTGTTAGGCTTTGTACCTTGAAAGTTCACATAAATGTTTTCTTGAGTAAGTCTATTTTTCTAAATTCAAAGATCTGATTATTTCTGAAATTCAAATGTAGCAAAAATGATTTAATAAAACTAAGTATAGTATCTTGGTCCATCTATCATCATAATACAGTTTGTTTGGTTTTGGCTTACTATATGACCCCCTGTAATTTAATAGCCCAGTAATACAATCCAGACTTTACACGAAAATATGTTTTTGTAAGCCAAACCCCTTCTCTATTACAGACAATGATTTATGGCTATCATTAATATGATAACTTCAATTGTATTGCTTTTAATGTATGTATACTACATTTTTAATTATCATTTCGCATTTAAAATTGTTACCTTTTATTGTATTCTACTTGTAGCCTACTTTATTGCAAGGTGCCCAGGGCAAACTCAAATCTAGATAGCAAAAGATGTAATTAATTCATTCATTAAAATAAAATCCACAATCACATCTGTTCAGAATTTGTAATAGCCCCCAGTATAATCTGTTTGCAAAAGGAGTCTGTCAGTACATATGCCAAGGGCTTTGAGCTTTGATGGAGGGACAGCCATATAAATATGTTAAATAAATAAATATAAAAATTAGCAATGCTTCTCACTTCTCTCCAACTTACTCCAAATAACCAGAAAAGCTTAACTATACCACTTTTTTTGCTACAGAATCCATTCAGAATCAGTCTGTGTGATTTTGGGGGTGGTGGTGGTACTCTCAGGGATGTAAGGACCTATAATTAGGTCAATGTTACCTGTGCAAACTAACAAAAGCTTCAAGAGATAGATGGAAGCACACAAATGCATTCAGGAAGATGGTCACCAACTGTCTTCCCCCTATATTTTTAATTACTGCCTATCGTGAAAATATTAAGCATATGATATTCACAACAAATATCAATGATGCCAAATGATAATAAGCATAACAAAATTAAAATGTGAATGTTACCATTAAATACTTGCATTCTGAACCAGCAAATATGTGTACATGTGGGTGTATACATCATCATGCACAATTCATTTATTGACACTGTGTATCCACAGAGGCCCATCCACGTGAGAATCTTCTTATTATGATCTTTATCCCAATAACAAACTTCAGGGTCTGCCTTCAGACAAAGGGACAATAAAATTGAGTTTGCACTAATTTAGTGGCAAGCTCTATTTTTTTCTCTTATGGGAAAGTCTTTCAAATATTTTCATTCTGGCTGGACAATCCAAATATTCCTCAGGTATGTACAAAAGAAAAAAGCAAGCAGATTTGATGAATGTGCCGAATAAATCCTGAAGGAATGAAGAGGTTAAGCATGTAGCAATTAAAAAGAATTATACGAATGTAGCTATGAATTAAAATCAGCAGTGCTCAGTCAGGCTATCTAATCACTCCTATATTTCCAAGAAGCTCTGCCAACATCATGTTTTATGTTTCATTAAATGCGCTGAAAAGTAAGTGAGGATATTATTTTAAAAGGACTGAGTTATACTCAACTAGAGCTAGAATTAAAGCAGAACTAAAATGTCTATTATTCTGAAAGGCACAATAGGTATTTCAATTTCTCTAGGCAGTAATATAATTAGATCATTCTAAACTCTGAATTCTCTTTTGAGGCCCCTCTTATGCAATAGTATAAATTATTTTGCTTACCTCAAAATTCATTTGGGCACCCTCTTCTGAATTAAGTTTTTCCTTCTATCCGGAAGTCCTATCCTGATAACTGTCCTAATTAACCAAAAGCAGCTTTTAATAAGACAATAATAAGGAAAAGAAGAAGCTTCTTCTGTCACTGCATCTCTGTACTATGAAGAGGAAAATAATGTAATAAAACATATGGAGATTCTGTCCATAGAAGTGGCAAATAATAATGAAAAAACAAACTTATGTATTATAAAAATAATCCACTTTTTTAATTTGAAACTGAAAAAGAGAGGTTATCATCATTATCACTGAACACAGAAATCACTCTTCAGTGTGAATTTCACATTTGTTTTGAAGAATAAGTTGATTCTAATGATTTAAAAAAATTGCCACTGCCTACACTACAAAGAGATTGAGATAGGATGCAGATGGTTGCAGATGGGCCGACATGGGCACCTCCCAAATCCCAAATCCCCACAACTGTGCACTGTGTAGAGATGCACATCCTGTGTGCCAATTGGTTGATCTGGCTTCCTATTCTGTGCTTTGCTGTTTGGGTGCTGCTAGCCAGGATATTATATTTGCAGGAATATAAATGGGTCACCTAAGAAGCAATCCCTGAAGAACAGAAATATATGTTCCCTGATGTGCAGTGCCAGAGAAATCTGTAATACAATCAAACACCTATTTTCCTCTTGGTCTAGAATTCCCTATTCCATCTGATTATAATCATAGACAAAGCAAAAACCAAAACAGTGCAATTGTGGCAAGCTAAGAATGTATATGCAGGCCTTTAAAGCTAAGAATGTGTATGCAGGCCTTTTAAATAGCTATACTTAAGAGTTAATTTGATGTAAGATGGGTGGCCTATAAATTTTAAAAAATATAAATTTAATAAATAAAAATAAATAAAAATAAATAATAAAATAATATAATTAAAAATTAAAAAATGCATTGAATATTTGAGTTCCTGCAATTGAAAGAAGTTTCAGTGCAACTCCATTTACTACAAATTTGGTGAAAGATTATGGAACCTCCACAAAATCATGAGGGCTTCCATGTACTTATTTCTTTTCTAATTATCTTCCAGTAACTCAAGGTAGCTTCCTTTCATTTGATATCCATGGCCAAATTCTGTGAAATAAAAGGGATGTCAAGATTGGATATAAGGGCAGGTCCAAAAATCACCCAGTGAGCTCCTATAATTGAGGGTGAACTCCTGGTCCAAATCCAGTGTTCCAAGTAACATGCCCATAGAAAGCAGAACTCTGAGGCAGAAAGAACAATTTCTTTCTTCAAAGAATAATTTTATTACCTCATATCATCATACATCATATTGGAAAAACTGGTGAAAACCAACTCTGAAAGTTACCGTAGTTTTCACCTACTTAAAATAGAACGTTTTACCCTTTCCCCAAGTCATCACTCATATAGTCCAATCAAGGTGCTGGCCAGTTGCTTGGTTACTTTGCTCCTCCTCTCCCAGCCACCTGTTGGAATGACCTTGGTTCCCACAGGAAAACTTTTTATTTTGATGGCAAAACCCCAGCTATTTCCCCTCTCCCTCCCACTGAGTGGCAACCCTGAAGCCTCAAAGACGGCCCTAGCCATCTTATAACTGAAGAGAAAACATGGGTATATACTTAGTTTCTGGAACCAGAGCCACTTGAAGAGGCTTAGTAATCAGCCAATCAAGTATACTCAGTGGAATCTCATGACTTTGAATAACAGAACATATCCTTAGGAAAAATTTAATTCAAAACAGATTTCTCCCCAAAATCTGCTGCATGCTCCAAGAGTAAAAAAAAAAATGGATCCAAACCCAGTACCTCACTTTATGGGTTCAGAGTGGGACTACCAAGGAAACTTTACAAATGGAAATAGGACACACTTGGGGTAGGTGTCATTGTTTCCAATGAATCCAGAGTTCTAGTTCTGGTTTAGAAAAATTTTCAGATCAAACTACAAGTAATTATTAATTGTTGTGACCTAAGTATTTGTGTCAGGTATTTGAATGTCACAATATAAAACATGGAATCGAAAGTCACTATGGATAGTGATATGGGCATCAGATAAATTTAATAAATAAATATTTGCAGTATTTGTAAGATGAAGTTATTACTTCTGCCACCTTTGGAACTTTATGTCATTTTTGGATTTTTATGATTGGTTGCAGATACCATTGAGCCAAAGGCAAATAATGCCAAGGGCAAAAAATGTAAAAGTTAACTTCTACCAAATATTTTGTGGATGCATAATTATCCTTCATCCAGGAAATGATAGACAATACAGTAGGCACTAAGTAAGGAAAAAAGTGGTTATCAATATTCTATTCTATTCTTTTATTAACCAGGTGATTTGGAGTTAAGCTTCTGTTTTCAAGTTAAAATTGGCAAGTCCTATTCTGAACCAAGCCAGGTTATTAAGAAGTTAAGTTTGAAAATTAGAAATATTACTTTCCCAAGAGGCTGTAATTCTGACTTTGGTCAGGCTTTTCAAAGCCAGATTCAAAATATTCATCTCTAAACATAATTTTTTTATCATCAGCATAATTTAAAGCTTACCTTTGCTTCTAGCTCAGTAGATGATTTGAATCAAAACAGTGTTCCTTGTTAATTATCAAGGTATGCTTCTAAGATAATGATAAATGAAATCTAGTATTGCCAAAAGAGAGAATACTGGATAAACAAATTCTGAATTCAGAGCCTTTAGGGGAAGCGTGGTACACAGAACATAAACAAATAATCATGGAAAGGCTGCCAGATGTACTTTAATACAAACCTAGGAGTTTACAGATTTAAGAAGAGGAATGACAGAGAAATAGGATAGTGTTTTGTTTTTCTGTAACACAGAATAATTTAGGAAGTTCCTTTCTGATAGTCTTTTGTTTGCAATAACAGCCTCCAAAACAGATTTCCATGATTTTTTTTAAAATAGACACAAACACACATTAAAAATCCCATCATAATTGTTCACAGCTTGACTATATATTTTAAGCTGTAATGTTCCTTGTTTGGGCATAGGACGGTACAGTATGACAGTGATGATGATGACAATAGTGACAATGACTAATCAAAAGTTGGAGTTAAGAGTTCTGTGTAAATCGAGCCATTTTATGTCAGCCTTCTCTCACAAAAATATTCATTTTCTCATAGTCTCAACCTGACCTTAAAGCGTTGAACCATAACGCTTGGAATTCAAGGGGTGTGTTTGATCTTGGATCTGTATTTAAGTATATACAGATGTGAAAGCACACCAGCATACTTCTCCTCAAAACTGTACTCATTCATAATATATAACAGACGCATACACTCTCCCCTACATTACCATAAATATTCATTCATGTTTGCTATCATTTACAGTACAAATGCAGCAGCTTTATCCCCTTGACGAGGAGGAACGAATCAACTTCATGTCATATCTTTCCTCCCAAAGAAAAGCTGATACATTTTTTGTACTCTTGACAGTGAAAATGAAACATTTTTATCCCTTTTCAATGTAATAGCTTCCCCTTTACTAGCAAAAGATCATCCCTTTCAACCATCTAGTCAGCCGATAAATGGGTTGTATAGGCTCCCAATGTGGGGTGAACCATTTTGGATCCAACCAGAGGTTTTCAGGAGTTACACATGGTCCACCAGTCAGCTTTTCTGCACCAATGTTAAAGGAAGGTCAAGAAGTAGTTCCCTTAAGGTACTTTGCTTCCTGCACATTTTCTAAGTGTAGCATCAACAAAGCCCCACAGGTGAAGTTCAGTATCATTAATCACATACTTGAATAGGAGGATGCACTCTAGGTCCCTCTACTGAAGCAATGCCATCTTCTGTAAATCAGGAAGTGCATCTTCTCAGTGTCAACCCTATTCTATGGAACAACACAGACATACAGTTGGCCTTGATCTTAGAAAAGTATCAAGACCTGTTTCTTTCCCTTGGCCTTTGGGTCATGAAGTGCTTAACTCTCAACTGATCAATGGTGTTACTGCTGTTTGAATCACAGTTTTTATTGTTTGTTGTTGTTTCTTAGGTATGTACTAGTGGCAGGTTTTTTTTGTTGGTTTTTTTTTGTTAGTTTTGGTATGTGTATGTGTGGGGGTTTTTTTGTTTTTTTTTGTAAGGTACCATAATCATCTTGGCTGAGTTGACTGGTCATGTAAATGTTTTAAATAAATAAATTGCAAATTTGGACTTGCCAGGAGAACAGATGGCTGCAGCAGCAGGACCTTAATGCAGATACATTTTTTGGCTACAAAGTCAAAACTATTTGTGTACAATAGTCCAGTTGTTCAGGAAAGTTCTACAGAGAGGATATGTGGAAAGAATTGAAGGACATTACCAGACAAGAACAAATATAGACCTTCATGTATAATAAGTCAATGCTTACCCTCACGTCCAACCTGTTCTTTTCCATTTAATGCTTTCCTTCTGTCAGGGTTCCAGCTAAGACCTCCAACATAATCAAAACTCCAAAGAAACAAAAGTCTTTAGAATGAGATTTTATTGAAGACATCATACTGGCACATCTGGAGAAATGAATCTGAATTCCCCCATTTTCTCCACCCAAAGTAAAGTCAAAGTTTCTTCCCCTAAACCATCACATGCCACCCTCTGCTCCAATCTGATTTGGTGACATCCAAAGTTCATCTCCACGTCCAGCCCCATCAGGTGCAGATGAAACGACCAGCTAACTAATTCTAACTCCCAAATTCATCACTCTGTGGCAAGACTAAAAGAAACTACCGTAATACTTCTAGAATGAAATAAAAGAGAAAATACATATTCAAAATCCCCTTTAGTCTTGACACCTTCACTTAAAGAAAAAGAAACTGAATGGACTGATTCACATACAGTAATGTTCCTTAATCTAGTGTTCTCCAGATGCTTTGAACAAACTCCCCTAATCCATTGATTTAAATCCAATACTTTTCAAGGAAAGAATCTGAGAAACCTTGGTTTAGTATGTTGTTCAAACCAGTAATCTTGTCCTTTTCATCTGTATACAATCTCTAGAAGTGGCTGTTGTACAATCACAATTTCAGGAAAATATTAATTTTGTAAAATGTGTTGCAAACAGTGCAGCCATGGGCACATACTGCTCTGAACCATAATTATTATAAACAAACATTTTTAAAATTGGCTCAGGCCAGAGAGGTTAAAAAGAAAAATGAGTTGTACCTTTAAAAAAAACCTAAATTATTGAATTCAGGGACAGCAACCAGCAACAAAAAAAATGTATGAAAACCAATTTTGTAGATCTCCCACTGCAACACCAAAAAAAAAGGCTCGACAACGTCTCTTTCACCTCAGACGATTGAGAGACTTCAAACTTCCACTGAAGGTGCTTAGGAACTT
>JAEANM010001053.1:0-19348 GCA_017656035.1 Myanophis thanlyinensis
TTTTTTTTTAAATGTTTTTTTTTTTTTTTTTTACCAAACTACTGTGTTGTGCAAACTTTTTGGAATTACTTGTCCAAACTGTACTCCGGTCTACAAAAACTGAGCAACTGGGGACAACATTAAGCAATAAGGCTGGCCCCTTTGGGAGACGACATCCCAGCAATACCAACTAAGGCAGAGGTGAAAAATGGACTTCATAAAAAGAGAGGCATGAAAGGATTGGCATTTTCTTTAAATGTGAATTAAAAATTTAAATTCTTTAAATTTGAATTAAAGGCACCTCCTGGAAAAGAACTTGCATCTCCCTAAAGCCCTGTCTGTCTTTCCCAAGAGAATCTGCCTCAAGTGTAAGGAACACACAGCTGGCACTGGGAATTCTTTCTCTCCAATATATTTCATACATTTGTTATACCATACACTTGCTTTGAAGCTATTTTTTTCTGAGTAACGTATTTTAAAATACAAAGAAGCATACTTTCTTTGAGCGTATTTGATCATTTTAGTGTTATTCACCTGCAGCAGATATTCCACAGGATAGAAGCATTTGCTGGATATAAGTTTTTCAGAAAACAATCTGAAATTGTTTATGTGTCACAATCTTTCAAGGTCACCAACATATCAAAGCATTTGCAGCAAAGGAAAAAATCCCATTTCTGTGTTTGAATGCAGCACTATGCAAAACAAGGCCTTCCCTGCAACCTTTTGATCTGCTAGTATGAAGTCAAAGGCAGCAGGAACAGCTTCTGGGGGAAGGTTCTGGAGAGGCACCTCCCAAGGCCACCTTTTCTTTTTAATACAAGTGCTTGTTGATCAAAGTAATCTATATAGGTTTGCATTATACCAGCTATAAAATACACCTTAGTGTCATGCCATGTTTAACCAATCACAGAAGCCATTTGCTGGATCATATATTACCAAAGAATAGAGATTTAAGGGATAATGGTGATAGTGGCAGAGCATGCAAAGCAATAAACAACTTTCCAGGTTGGTTAAATGCCAAGTGGAGCTGAGGCTTCAACGCCATAAACATTATTCCTATTATATGACAAGATAAGAGGATATAATAAAGCAAAGAGGGGGGAGGGAGGGAGATATTTTGTAGTCCAGTTCAGGTTCTGGGCTTTTGATTTCTTGGTTGTTCTACAGCTGACATACTTTAGACCAGCGGCTTAAGGGGGAATAAATTGTCCAAGGGTTAGGTTTAAAAAGCAGACAATTGTTTGAGGAAATGGTGGACATAAAAGTAGTCAGGCGATCAGCATCTAAGTGGTGATTTGTGGTGAGTGTTAAAAAGTGAAATATTCCAAGCCCCCCCCCCCCCTTTTTGGTGGCTGTATAATGTCTCTGCCTTGCAACTAGTATTATGGTAGCACTCATAAAAAAAAAGTATCTCCACCTGGCAGCTGCACAGAGTAGACAAATTACAGCCTTCTACTTTAAGTACTTTACAGTGCTATCTTCAACAGTGACCCCCAAACTTTTGGGCACCAGTGACTGGTTCAGTGGAGAGTGTTTTTTCCACGGACTGGAGGGAGCATGGTTTCATGTGCTGTCTGCATTGCGCGGATGGGGCTTATTTTGCACGGACCAGTTTCTGGCATGCCACGGCCTGATGCAGATCCACGAACCTGGGGTTGGGGACCCCTGATCTACGATGTTGTATGCTTGGATTTTAATAAAGTCGGTAAAAAAGGAAAGGAATGCATAATATTAACTGTTTAATTTGAGGCAGCAAGGTAAGGACCAGGTTGCATCCTTTAACTAAGATTTTTAGCACAGAAAGACAGGCTGGCTTATGTTTTAAATATATTCAGCATCATCTGCCAAATTGAATGCAGAATTCTGAAGTTCTAACTGCGTTGCTTCCATTCAAAGGAAATGACCAGACCACTATACAAATAGGGGCCGAGTTTCTCCAGTTTGGATTTGCACTGTTGCCATAGATGCTGTATAAATTCCCTCCAATGTGAACAGAGATGGCAACCATAATACTATCTTGCAAAGGCCCCCAAGCATGCTAGAAACTGTGCATACAATGATGGTTGTTTTAAGCAGTGAACCTGTCACTGGTTTCTTGAACAAAAATCAGAATTAACTTTCTTTAGCCACATCTTTGGCATGGTAGGGCATATTCTATTACTAATAATAGCTCGTTGTGGATCTGAGTTAGGTCACACAACCAAATATTCCTGGTCTAATGAGAAGGTTCCATCAGTTTATGTTTTGGTCAATGCCTTTCTGTTTTAAGGACACTACTAAAGTTTATAACTCACATTCAGTTCTACAGAAAGTGTGTATTATTATGTAGAGAATTTTAAATAGTTTAAGAAAATTATGTTAAATAATCAATAGAGGGGTCCAGCATGTTTGTCAAATTGACTATTGGGATCCATTTAACTTGTATAAGATTTTTCTTCTTGGTAGAAATTGTATAATGCTGTACTTGCTGCTATAATAGATGTCATTTGTTGTCTAAACATATCTAAATTACAATCTGCTTTACAAGCTACGAAAATAACAGCGAACAATACCATTCGTCTTTTATGGTTGGAGTGTTTAGGTCAAAAACAAACCTTACCCGCTGAAGTGAATTGCTGTGTTAAATTCAATATATAAAAGTACTGTAATTTGTACAAAGAAATCCAACCACCTAGAAAGCTGTCTGGACACACATTAGGTAGTCCTCGACTTACAATCACAGTTGGGACCAGAATTTCCATTACTAAGCAAGGCCGTTGTGAAGAGAGTTGTATCTGATGTTATGACTTTTTTGCTACGGTTGCTAAGTAAATCACTACAGTTATAAAGTGAGTCACAAGGTTATTAGGTGAATCTGGCTTCCCCCTTGATCTTGCTTGTTGGAAGCTGGCTAGGAAGATTGCAAATGGCAACCACGTGACCCCCAAGATACTGCAACTGTTGTAAATGCAAGTTGGTTGCCAATCATCTGGATTTTGATCATGTGGCTGTGGGGATACTGTGATGTTTTTAAATTGCGAGGACCAGTTATAAGTCAAGGACTACTTGTATTGATATATCTTGTTTCTTGCAATAACCAAGCAAACTATTTTATTATATCCACCTTTATTATTTTCATAGACAACTCAAAGTGATGAACATACCTAATATTCCTTCCTCCTCCTATTTTACCCACAGCAACAAACCTGTGAGGTGGGTTGAACTGAGATAAAGAATGACTGGTCCCAAATCATCCAGCTAGCTTTAATGCCTAAAGTGGGACTTAGAACTTGTGGTCTCCTGGTTTCTAGCCTAGTGTC
Organism: Myanophis thanlyinensis; assembly: GCA_017656035.1. Taxonomy (NCBI): domain Eukaryota; kingdom Metazoa; phylum Chordata; class Lepidosauria; order Squamata; family Homalopsidae; genus Myanophis; species Myanophis thanlyinensis. The sequence goes on from JAEANM010001053.1 coordinate 3,279, forward strand.
CTAACCATTAGGCAAATAGGTGCTCTTATTAATTTATACTGAAGTTTGTCAATATGCAGCCGAGAGGCTCTGTAGAACTTACACATTAAAAGAACTAGGGTAAAAATGAATGGATAAGCAATTTTCCTGAAACAAAAATCCCTCCTCATCTACTGTACTACTTTATGCTATCCTGGAAGTTAAAATTACAGTGGCAGCAGCTTTAAATCAAACTATATGTTGTGGCCCGCCAGCAGCCAGTGGAGCTGTTGGCTGACAACGAAGAACAACATGAGTCTGCCCTGGAGTCTGGGGAAGGCTCTGATGAGTGCTCAGAGACAGAGCTGGGGCCAGGGATGCCTGTCAGTCATCAGCTGCCTTCCGAGTCAGAGAGCAATGAAACAGAACAGGTGGAAACTGTCCCTGATGTCCGCATGCGCAGAGCTGTTAGGAGAAGGGAGCAGCTCAGGAATCAGAGTCGTCTCGGAAGGCATAGCACAGGTGGCTGGTGATTGGCCCCTCCCAGAGGAATTAAAAGGAGGAGTGGGGAGTTTTGGAGAGAACAATTACAGTAGTCCATATTGCTTCGGGAAGCTCTGTCCTGCATTCATGACTGCAAGAGGAATTGTGAGTCATCCTCTGGCCTTGTGCCAAGCCTGATAGGAGACTGGCCTATCAGCCGGTTTTGTTTATAAAATAAAGAATTTTTAGTAGACAGCGAAGTCTGCTTTCTTGTCTTGAGAGGCCTAGGACAGAACATTATAACAAAAAAATTTCCTAGCTGTCAGTTCACAATATTACAATTTCTAAAGGTGGTATATGGAGTCATTTTCTTCAGAAATCTTGATGGTACAGCTAGTATATCAATCTGAGTAACTAAAACAGAGAGTACTATTTCAGGCATGAACTTCTGGATTCATTTCAACACAATTCTACTATCTTTAGTTTGAAAGTTTTAAATCCTGACAAATCTCAGAGAGAAAATGGGCTTTGCCTCAATAAATACTTTTTCCACATTCAAGCCAACTTTATTTTAAAAAAATCTATTTTTATATTAATATGGTTACTGGCATGTTCTACTTGCTCATAAGAATTACAGCATTTAAAACTATTCAACCACAAAATTCACTGGTCAATCACAATCAAAATCTTCTCCATAAGCTTGTTATAAGATGTACTAACATCATGTAAACTGGCGTCTCTAGATAGGTTTTATCCCCACCCCCCCTTAATGTAGGAAAGCAAATATACCTCAGCAGGTATAGTTCATCACTGTTAGAATTCAAGTGGAAATGGTATATCCGAATGACAGAATATGTACACATTTTCCACCGGAACTACTTCACAGATGGCAATTTTTTCCAACTTATCCAAGAGTACAAAGACTTTACATTCTAGCTTTCTCCAACCTGGCACCCTCCAGGTTATTGACTTTAATTCCCAGAATTTCCGAGATAGCAAGCAAGATCATTCTGGGAAATTTAAGTATGCCAAGATGTGTACTAAGAAGATCAATCAAGTATCAATTGATTAAACAATTCCAGTGGATTGACATCTAGTGATTTAGCACTAATGAAGTTCGCATTGCACTAGTGAATGTTCACATTGTACATTGCACTATGAAGTTCATCTACTACGTGGGCATTCATCTCTTTGACTTTGCTCCCAAACAATCACCTCCAGATTGAATTACAGGTAGTCCTTGATTGGTCATGCAATGACTGTCTGAAATTATGATGGTGCTGAATGATGAGAGTTGGGACCCAGGCCTCAAGTTATAGCTGTTACAGAGCCCCTTTACTCATGTGATCAAAATTTAGACGCTTTAGGACAACACGCCTGCCCTTATAACTGCAGATGCCCTGCAACTCCCCCGTCTGTATCTCCTGCTCTCCCCAACACCCCGGTCCCAGCTATCCCCATCTGCCCACCAAGGTGTACAAAATCAACATGGCACTGGAGGACTTGCTCAGCTCCTTGGTTATTTTTCCCATCCCCCCTCACCTGAAAGAGTTGAGCCTTCTCCCTACCTCACCATGCCCAGTAGGCCTGGGCTCTCTCCTTATCCATTTCCTTTGCCTTTTTCTGCAGCTGATGAAAAACCTGTTCTAGCTTTTAGAATGACTCTCTTTTCTAGCTTTTGGGCTGTAAAATAGCCCCTTTACCCTTCATCCTAAGCATGCTGCAGCTCCCATCAGCTAGGAATCGACATATGGTGGGTCCCAGGAGACAGGTCTTCTCTGCTGTAGTGCCAGTTTGTGAAATATTTTCTCCATCCCCCAAATTAAGATTGGCCACATCCCTTTTGATATTCTAAAAGGCCTTCAAGATTCGGTTATGTGACTAACTAAGCCTGGGGCTCCCACAGAAATGGAGAGTTGTCTAGATGGCTCTGTTGTTGAGGGGGTGATTTTTTTTTATTATTCACTTATGATTGTATTTTGAGGTTTTAGGGCATTTATTACCATGGTTTTCATATTTGTATTAGTGTTTTTATATTTTTGGTTTTATCTATTGTTGTGTGCTGCTCAGAATCACACCACTGGTGAGATGGGCAGCTATATAAATATGTCCCTTTACTAACATTATGTTAGCCTTTACTAACATAATCTTTTAACAGTGAAAATATTTCAGACTGATTTTCCATACAGTATTGTACTAGCAAGTGGAGAAAGGTAGGATATGAATACCAATTGGGAAGATACAATGATTTTTTAAAAGATAATATCCACTAGATTTTTCTCATTCACAATGTGATTAGCAAACAAGTATCACTGCACTCCTAGTTATCAGTGGTTGTTTTGATGGGCCTGCATTCTGATTTTGGCAGGAATGTGTGTGGGGGGTGGTGGTGGTGGAGGGGGACTTTAAACTTTGAAAGAAACATTTTCTCAATTTTCTTGATTTGTAATTTCCTTCAGCTGAAAGAACGTTACTCCACAGATATGTTTTGTATTTTTTTCATATTTTAATAGAAGAAACTGCATAAATATAACTCAAGAGTGCCTACTGTTTAAGTCACAGAAAGCCTCGAATGTCCAAACTCTCTTTTATGAGAAACATTCTTGTTGAGCAACTACTTGGAAACCAGGTGGAAGAAGGAATCTGGAGAGGAATGGAAAGAAGTGTCACCTGTCCTCTTAGAAAAGAAAATAGATTAATGACATTCAGTGAATTTTTTAAAAAAGAAGTATATGCAGCACATTCAGCTGTGTCACACCAAGCTTACTTCTGGGAAGTGATCATGTACAGAATCCAAAAATAACAGTCATTGAAGACCTAGCAACGAAAAAACATGTTTATAGGTCCATTAAAAGTCCAATAGCTTGAATTACAGGGTAGAATGGAAAGCAGTTTCACCTAATTCAATTTCAGTCTATCACCTCCCTAACTGAAATAGCACTTTTCAGAAAACAATATAATGGAAGGAATTGGGAATGCCATTGATATATACAAATACTCTTGTGTAACATTCCAGAGGCACTGAAATACCAAATGACTTATTTTAACAACAGCTTTTAAGACTGAAGAGCAAAACTTGCAGCTTTCTTTTCAGTTTACATTTTAACTTTATTTTATTTGCTGTTACATTTTGTATGTTTTATGCCTGGTTTATATATAATGCTATACACTAACATACCAAGCCACACATAATGTAAACAGAGGTTAAAATAGAATATGCATTTATCTGTTTGATTAAAAAAAAAGCTTATTCATTTGATTAATTTCAATTTTAGACTTTTGTTTATTGTATGAACCCTTTAATGTTCTACCGGTTAAAGCAGTGATCAGGATAGATCCCTAATCTAAATTGCAAATTACTACATATTAAGACAATTTTACATTTTTCTTAAACATTTTTAAGCAATGGAACACATATGATGCAAATCAACAGAACCAAAATGTTATTTAACAAAAATGCCACAACAATACTCAAGAACTATCCACACAGAAGCCTCAATAGCCAACTAAGTTTTAAAAGTATGAAAAATATTTAAAATAAAATTTAATAAAAAGACAGTAGATTTTGTGACTCCTAGCAGGAAAATGCCAACCAAGGTCTCTGGGCCCTCATCCCCACCCCCCACCCTCAAAGCTACATACAGAAAAGGAGTGAGAGAAAAAAGGAGTTCTAAAAGTTCATTAACTCTACAAAGTGATGGGTTGCCTGTCACAATACTTCCATGGTTGCTTGGCAACCATAAGTAATTTTAACCATAGATAAAAGAGATTGAATTGTGATTGGAATAAAAAAACAACAACTGGAATACTTAAATCTGATTGAAAGATTTCCCTTTAAAATAGGGTTGTTTTGTCTGGATATGGGCGTGAAACACAGTTCTGAGCAGAAGTGAAGAAAGACATATTGAGATTCTTCATGTGATATCTTATGGATGTTTGACTCTAACTCAAGTTTCTTTTTTTCCAATGAACTCAAAATTATTTATTTGATTATTTATATCCACTTTTATTTTTACAAATAACTCTAAGTGGCAAACATATTCAACAACCTTCTCCCTCTTATTTGCCTCACGACAACCACCCTCTGAGGTGAATTGGATTGAGAGAATGGGTGACTGGCCCAAGGTCACCCAGCTGGCTTTCATGGCTATTTTCAGAGATTTCTACTTGTTTTATGAGTCATGACTTGTTTCAAGAAGGCTTATCATTATATTTTCCCCTGGCCTATTTCTGGTTTTTGTGCTCAACCTGTTTCTTGTGATACTAACAAAAGAAATGGAGAAAATGGACAAGAAATTGACTGAAAAAGCCATGTTTACATTGCTCATTTGCAAAACTCAATTATGTTTATTTAAATATAAATAAAATGAAACTCAGCAGCATTATGAACAAATATAGCCAGACAGAACTGTACATTTTTTTTGTTTAGGATTTCCCAAACTGCAAAAATAAAACAAAAGAACATCAAGATGACAGCGTAAGGCAGAATCAGTTCCCTTCCTTGTACTCCTATATCTTATAAAAGGGAACAATTGATGAATCAAATGAAATTATTTCCAGCTTTAAATCATTACTCCATTTCTGAGCCCTCAGCAAACCATACTTTTGAAAAATAGTAAATTAATTTCCAAATAAAGGAAATAAAAAGGATAAATTGCTTCAGAATGGCTTTCTTTCTGCTTTTTTCTCCGAAATAATATGGGAAAATTCAAGAGCTCTTCAGTACAGATAAGAGTTTGGATTGTTGCTCTGAAATACTTCCATTATATTTGAAAATCATAATATTTCAAAAGGAAAAACACATCTGCAAATACTAAGGGGCATGTGATAGTCATATGTTGGCAGTCATTATCTTTCTGTTATTTAAATAATTTTATGTCCTTGACATGCACAGATTTATACAAACTTATAATTATTCATCTCTGTACATGATAAATCCCTGATACATGAAAAGATACACTGGAAATACATCTGCTAGATACAGCAACCTAATTATTTGTTAACAGGATCTTACAGGAGACCATCATGACCCTAAGTATCAAGGCAAACATAGCAGATTATTGACACATATATATATTTAAAGAAGGGAAGAGACACATGGGGCCTTTAGATTAATTTAAAAGCTATCTCAATTCAGACATATGATAAGAGATACTATCGCTTTCCTTGAAATCTGCTGCCTGGGAGGGAGGGAGAAAGTGTCCAAAAGAAATACGCCACTTGCTTCAATATTGCTTAAATGCAATCTCCACAATTTCAATTACCCCCAGGAAATACAGCCCTTAATAAATTAAAAAGATTGCCCATCTCTTCCTTAAAGACTTCTTATTAACATTATTATGGAATTAGCATCTCTAGGGACCTATAGCTACATAAGTTTATGTCACACTAGGTTTATTATCCTTTGGGGTAGTAGAAGAGTCTTGCCTGTAATAACAGCAATACAGACTCATTGTATGGTCCTACGGAGGCCTTTAAAAAGGTTCTGGGCAACTATCTATTTGGCTTGCCATAACTGTGAATTAATGTATCAAGAGATTAGATTTAGGTCTCTTCCAACACTGTAGATAATTTCATACATTGTGTTGCTAAAAAATATTATCTTCAGCATTTTCCATGAGCCAGGTTTACTTAGCATCGATTTTAATGCTACATTTTTTGCCTCTAGTGATCAACACTGGGTACTAGTTATTTCCATAAATGAGCCAGGAAAGAAAAACAACAACCATACAACCATCTCAGAATAATTCACATTTCAAAGCAAGTCATTTAGCAACAGTTATCAACATCCATCCCATTTTCTTTACTTTGTCCCTGTTCTCCGGACTGAAAATCTCTGAAGATCTTCATCTTCAGTTATTCATTTAACATACATATAACAAAGTATTAAAAAGTCAGGAAAAATATTAATACAGGAGTGTGAAGTGAAAAGAAACAAACTTCAGACAGCTAATTAAAATTATTCAGTTCAAATATCAACATCTGCAGCGCAGCTGATCATATAGGATGGCTCAGAAAGACTGAAAATGGTAGTAGTTCAACTAATCCAGCAATGACAAAATAGAGTTAATGTGGATTACAAAATAACTGATCTATGCAAATGCTGAAGTGCACTGCTTTAATAGCTTTCTTTATCACCAGCACAGAAAAATGGATGCTAGTAAAAAGTTCATCAGATGATTTTAAGCAAGAAATTGTTTCAAATTTGGGTGAACAGGTCATCTAGATCTCTTTAATTTTGTTGTGATTGTTTTTATCCTCTGTTGAGGTCATTACCTTGCTCTTATAGGGAAGGTATCTCTTCACATTCCACAAGGAACTTCAGAGCCTTACAAATATAGCATAACATCAGCTGTTCCACCAAGCAAGCTATCTAGATTGATAGATGCTAATTCAGGAGTTTCACTGATTTCAATGGATCTGTGCAGATAACAGCTTATAGAGTTGCTTTGTCATTTCACTTTTACACATGTACATAATAACTGAATTATGCATCTCATTACAAAACTTGATACACTCACTTACGAGCATCTTTTCAGGTTAAGCATTAATTAAGCACTTCAGCTAAGCACTCATAGACAATTCCTTTGGCCTTACAGGCAGCCGTCAACTTATGTCTGTCTGTTAAATGACAGTTCAAAGTTACAACTTTGGAAAAAGTCATTTACGACCTGTACTTGCATTACAACCACCCCACCAGCCCCATGGTCACATGATCACAATTTAGCACTTGGTAACTGGCTCACATCTATGACTGGTTGCAGCATCGGTAGCATTAGCTGGTAATAATTTGCAACTTCTGCCGAGTTCTAGCAAAATAATGGACACAGGTGAAGCTGGATTCACTTAAGGACCATGGTGATTTGCTTAACAACCACTGTAAAAATTGTTGGAAAATCAGGTCTGACTTATGACCAGAACAACTTACGATGGAAATTCCAGTCTGAATTGTGTTCATTAATTGTATTTTTTATATACAGGTAGTCCTTGATTTACGACTGTAATTGAGCCCAACATTTCTGTAGCTAAGTGAAACACTTAAGTGAATTTTGTCCAATTTTACGACCTTTCTGGCCACAGTTGTTAAGTTAGTATCATGGTTGTTAAGTGAATCTTGCTTTCCCACTAACTGTGCTTGTAAGGTCACAAAAGGTGATCACATGACTTTGGGACACTGCAATGATCATTAATTTGAATCAGTTGCCAAGCATCCAAATTTTGATCACATGACCATGGGGGTGCTGCAATGGTCGTAAGTGTGAAAAATGGTCATAAGTCACTTTTTTCAGTGCCATTGTAACTTTAAACAGTCACTAAATGAACTGTTGTAAGTCAAGGTCTATCCGTACATATTGCAGTGTGAATCTTAGTGTACAGTTGTCCATTTGAAGATATTTAATGGCAAAGATTATTTCCATGGCTAGTACAGACCTTCACTCATACACCCTGAATGTAAACATGTATTATTTATTTGTGCCTCCATTTGAAAATAAATGCGTTCATCCAGGAGCAAATGTCAACTTATTTTCTTAAACTATTAAAATAGTGTTTTTAAAAGTAAATAAACTAATAATTAAAGGATTATGCCAAAGTGTATCTTTGTACAGATTATATGCCTAGGTACTTTTATTTTTTTTATTTGCTTTTTATCCTTGTGTTTTTAATAATATAGTATGTTATTATAAAAGGAAAATCTAATAAGTATTGCTATGAAACAATATGCACTTTTAAAAAATAGGTTTAAAGATATTCTAAGCTTTCCCTGAGAAATAAATACATTTTTGGGAAAAAAACAACAACCAAGAAATGTTATTAAATCATACTATATTGTCAGATTATATTAGTTAGATATCAGGTATAAAGTTTCCTCCCTCTATATTTTGTGATTACTTCTGGATGTGACATACAAGAAAAGAGAAAATACCAGCAAAATGCCAGGCCTACCAGGCAAATTTCATTACTTCAGGGCTCTTGCAGTTGCTCATAACTTGGATTTACACACTGCAAATCTTCCGATCTGATTACCTCCAGTGATCACATAAGACGTTGGATTTAAACTCTTTGCCTTGGTGATAAAACAGCCACTTTGATTCATAATGATATACTAACAGCAGAGTATACTGTAAACTTACCTGTCCACAGCCGGGGGCACTGCACACAAACGGCCTGTCGTCTCCCATATTTTTCTACAGTTGAGCTGCAAACAGGGAAAAAAGGGGATGGAGGAAGGAGAAAAAAATAATGAAGTTAGCTAAAGATGAAATTTGAGTCAGAATGTTATGGTGTAGTAGCACTTTTTAGGAGTGCAGTTCATCAGTATCAATGACATGTCTGAACAGACCACATGGTGCAAGGTTGTGGGGACAAGGAAAGACAATGAGAATTATGGGGGGAATAGACAGATATTTGAGCAGCAAGGTCTGTCTGCCTCCCAGTTTGGGCCAGAAGTACATCTAGGAAAATGTGCAATAAGCTGTGGGATGTAAGCCACACATGCACTGCACTAATGCAACTATTACTTAGAATCACTGAATCATAGAGTTGGAAGGGGCCAAGGAGGTCCCTGATTCCAATCTCTTGCTCAGTATTGTATAGCAATTCTAATTAAAGCATTCCAGACAGATGACTGTCCAGTTTCCTGAGTTCATCCAGTCAAAGGCCGCCCAGTATCTCTCTGAGAAATTGTCCCTCAGTTCCAGTGTTTTTACTGTTGGGAAGTTTTTTCTTAACATTTTAGCCATCACCAATGGTGAAGTAGTAGAAAAGTTTACATCCTTGAAAACATCTGGACCACAGATATACTGAGTACATCCTGACATTTCAAGTAATCTACACATTCCCTGCTCCTTCCAGAGTGGGAACATATTGTTTAGGAATCACAGAAAGATTCAGTATTTCAAGAAATAGATATATTGTAAAACTCAGCAAAATCTCAGTGTTATACTACTCTCAGGTTGCTTTTGCAGGCCTTAATCTTCAATTCTGGCCACCAAATGAAGATAGCTGGGTTATGAAATACCATGTGTTATTCATTATCCTTTATTATCCTTCTGAAGGTAGTCAGTTTTGTTTTTTTGTGATCACAACAGCACAGATAAACACACATATTTATAAAGTGGTTGTATAATGTATAATGATCTATCTCCAAGCTACGAAAAGATAAATTCAATTCTTTTCAATGCGGAACCAGTATTTTTAATATGAGAGAACTACAAATCTGTAATTAGTCACAAGATTGTAGGAATGAAGCTCCATTTTCTCAAGGCAATAATCTAACTCCCTCCCTGATAGTAAAATTGCAAGAGTGATGACAAAAATGATGTCATCTGACACTAAAATAATTTATAAGGTCACTCCTGTTACACTACAGGTGAAACTATTCTTAACAAAAAGTGCAAACAAAAGAAACCTCTACTATGCGAATTCTAGAAATGATCTCTTCTCTGTCCCACCCAGCTTTTTAATAGTGAAACTTAAACAATAGTATAATGAAATTGCTGTTATTTCTTCAGAGAAATTGCTATTGCATATAGTTCTTTTGATCACATGACCATGACTTGCAACCAATTTGAAGCGATCTTTTAAAGTTACAATGGCACTGAAAAAAGTTACTTACAACCAGTCCTTGCACTTAGGGGAATCATAGCATTCCCACGGCCACATGATCAAAATTCTGACGCTTGACAATTGGCATGTATTTATGATTGCTGCAGCATCCTGGGATCGTATGACCACCATCTGTGATCTTCCCAGCCAGCTTCCAACAAACAAAATTAATGGATTAACTCAATGACTGCATGATTCATTTAGCAACTGCCATGATTTGCTTAATAACCACAGCAAAAAACAGATTATAAAATTGGGTGCAGCTCATCTGCCTAGTAACAGAAGTTCTGGTCCCAATTATGGTTTTAAGTCAAGGACTACTTGTAGTTACAGAGTCTCAGTTTAGTATAGACTCAGGCAAGAAATTAGGAGAAACTGAGTTCTAATCCTACCTACCTTAAGTGAAAAGCCAGCCCAGCTTGTGTGAGATTGGGAAGTCACTTTTTCAGCTTTAGGAAGCAGACAGTGGAACACCACTGAAACCACTTCTGAAAAATAGCTTAACATAATTGGATTCGCTTAACAACTGCATAATTCACGTAACAGTTACAGTGATTCATTTAACAACTTGTTCTTTTTACAATTCATTTAACATTAGCAACTGTGACAAAAAAAAACAACCTGTAAAATTGTTTAGCAACAAAAATTCTCATCACTGTGGGATCTTCAATAATTTGAAGACTACCTGTACTGTTTTATGAAATTTCCATGTTTTCCTAAATTAAGGGGTTAGTTTGTTGGAAATGGTTGGTTGCTGAATCAGAATCTGTAAATATTGTTTCTAAACATCTTCCCCTGTTTTGCAGGTTAGTATCTTCAGCAAATGCAGTTTCAAATGCACCTAATGCACATTTTTTTTGTATCTGAAAGTAAATGTACAACTGCATCTTCCTGCAAAGTTGTTTTTTGTGATGTTCATGCTGACTGTATCGGGTGATCATTTTCTCAATCCTCCAAAATAAATCTGAGGAAAAGAAATCATGGTTGGAGTGATATGTATTACTGTAATGATATTACTTTTTAAGCAATCTGTGATGTTCAATGCACATTGCAAAGTAAGATTAATTGCTGATTTGAGTTTGTTTTTTTTACAAATTATTGCTCAAACTACTGGATCACAATGTATAACTGAAATTTTTAGCACTGGCAAATAATCTGGAATTTGTCTTTTACATATTTTAATGGGTGTGCTATATTTATAACTTTAAAATGTCTTCTTGTGAATTATATTTAACTACTATTTTATATTATTTTAATACACTTTGATTATGTGCCATCAAGTCAGTGCTGACTTTTAGTAACCACATACACAGATCTTTTCCAGAAAGATTTAATACACTTACTGGTTATTTATTATAGATTTAGTTTTTTGGCTTTACATTTATTGCATTTTTTATTCTGTCTGATTTCTGTTGACTTACTGTAATGGACCAATAATTTGCAGCCTCAAAGTGTGATCTATTCTGACTGAAATTTTCCAAACCTGTAACAGACACAAATCACACATTTTGTCATTTAGTCTCAAAATTAATTTCCTAAAAAATTGAAATCCACTATTTATTTCCTAGTATATCGGGAAAATAGTTTCAACTCCTAATTCTTTTAATCATGGAACTCAAATACGTATTCTTTACACTGAATGGAACTCCAATTGATTTGCACCATGAATTCTTAAAATATGAAATAGCATCTTCTAAAACTGTTTTCCATTATGTGTTCTGACTACTTTTCCCGAATTTTCTAACACACAGGCTATCACACTGAAAATGCTAGGCTAGAAAGATATATGGTAATTGTAGAGTCTAATTTTTTTTCTGTTAAGTGCTTTGTTAAATCCAGGATTTAAAGTAAGGACAATATTTATTGGGATATTTATCTATCCAATTTCTTGCTTTCTTACATGTTCAGCAAGTAGCATGCATACATTAGTAGTGAAAACAAAAAGCTGTATTATTAGTTATTTTAAATTGTTCAGCACTGCAACTTTCAATATAAAGAAGGAATTAATTAAAGGTTTTCTGATATGAGGCCATGCTAAAGTTGTTATTAAAATAAATAGCTAAAATTAAAACTGAAGGATTTGCAAAAAAAAAAAAAAAAAAAACCTGTAAAAAAACTGTGAATTTTTTCACTTGTTGTTGAGGGCTCTTTGCTATTTCCAGATCAAATGGTAAAGCATATGCTCAGTTTAAAGAGGGACAAATCAGGAACTGTATGACCACAATTGAGCCCAAAAGTTATGTTGCTAAGTGAAACATTTGTTAAGTTAGATTACCCCATTTTATGACTTTTCTTGCCACTGTTGTTAACTGAATCATTGCAGTTGTTAAATTAGTAACATGGTTGTTAAGTGAATATGGCTTCCCCATTTAGTTTGCTTGTCAGAAGGTCAAAAAGGATGACCATGCAACCCCAGGACATATGAGCCAGTTGCCAAGCATCTGAATTTTGAACACATGACCAGGGGATGCTTGCAACAGTCATAAGGGTGTAAAACGGTTGTGAGTCACTTTTTTTCAGTGCCATTGTAACTTTGAATGGTTGGTAAATGAACCGTTGTAAACCGAGGACTACCTGCACTTCTGTATAAGAATTTGTATAATAAGAATAGCTTCCAGGCCATTCTCATGATACCACATTTTAAATTGCAACCTTTGAAATAGTAAACTGAATAGTAGGAAGGATACCATCCAGATGCACGAACACAAAGTGCACTGAATATCAGAATTGGACCATTATCTCAGTCTGCTATTTCGAAGGTCTCATGAAACCACCACCCTCCACTTTAATTGCCCTCCTAATATGCTATATAAGATTTCTAAGAAAGGGAATTCTGCAAACTCCCACTTTACAAAAAGCTCTATTTCCTTACACACCAGCAAAGGTTTAGTTTGTGTATGTTTGTGCCATAAGGTATCTGCAAAGGGCAGCATCTGGTGCCATGCTTTAAATATAGCTCCTAAATCCACACTCTCCTCAGTTACCATACAGCGCAACAGTCACATGTAAAGCAAAGTATATTTCTCTTCTGATAAAAGTTCACACTTGTGCTACATGGTATAAGATACCCCTTATATTAAAAAAAAATCCCTTACATTGTGATTTTAAGTGCTTTTTATTTTAGACTTTCTCCAAAAGACCCAAATTACAAATATAACCTTTACTTTGCCAATCAATTTTTCTAAGAGATCAATCCCATGGAGAGAGAGGCTGACAGCTAGTCACTAACCCAGTTGTTATCCACTGAAGCTAAAAGGGAAGTAACATTCAAATCTGGATTTTCACAACCAGAGTCCAGCACTGCATTACTATAGAGCACTGTTGTGAATATTAGGAGAAGTCTACCTCACCAGTTTGACAAACAGGAAACTACATTATTTCATCATGTGGGAGTATTATATCTCTATACTGAGGAAGTACAAATTTAAAACTAAGCAGAAAAGAATAAAACACTGTTAGCTTGTTTGGAAGAGGTAAGACGCATGTAAAAGTAGCTCTTTGGAATATTTACAGAGATCACAAATTGTACCTTGACAGCAATGTACAACAATGAACAGGGCTGTCAAACTCAAGGCTGGGAGTTGGATGCAACCTGCGGAATGCTTAGATCTGGCCTACAGGGCCGCCCTAGAAACAGCAAAGGACTGGCCCACAGTGCCTCGCTAGCAGAGCGTTGCAGGAAGCAGTCGCAGCCAAAAACGGAGCTTGGGAGCCCGTTTTCACTGGCAGAGTGCTTAGTCCACCACAAGCGCCATGACACGAATGACATCAAACTGGCCGTGCCCACCTTGGCCCCCTGAAATCAAACACAAGCCTGATGCGGCCCTCAATGTAATCAAGTTTGACACTAGAATATATATTTGATTCAGGAAACTACATTTGTCTATTAAAAGTTTTTAAAAAGCAGCAAAATTATCCTGAAGCTCAATAAAAACTGAAGGCAAAAATAATGTGAATTTGGAATATAGTAGTGTATCTACTATATCTTCAGTAACTGTATTTTATTTTTCATCCAATGGATTTTAGAATCTCCTTCCCTTCTACATTCCTTTTGCTCTCACACTTTTATGGTAACAGCAATACCATTTGTACAATGCATGTATTGTGCTACACTGCCCTTTCCTTTTATATGCTGCAATTTTAGTTGGGTTTTCTTACAACTGTTATAGTCCTTTCAAGTGCATAAGCTTCTACTCGGGGAGTCAAAACCTGTAATGTTAGCATGATTTTTTTTAAAGCAGGGAACGAGAAAATCAAACTCCTTTCACTTCTTTATACAACAATGGGCTTCTACGAGTGAAAAGACTTGTATCATATGCACCAATAGCATTGGTCTTTTGCATCAGCATTGAATATAAATATGAAGCAGGGGATCTAACATATTTGGAGTCCCACCAGCTGAGAGTAGTTTGAATGCCTCCATAGTTTAAGTTTTGTTTTAAAGACAAGATAGAAAATCTTTGGGGGGGGTGTGTGTGTCATGCTGTAATTTTCAACTCCAATGTGAAACAAAGAACAGTATATTGAATGTATGGTGGTGCTTTTTTAACAGCAGTAGTAGGGCAGTAGACTACTTGCCCTGGAGGCAAAACTAGAAGATCCTGAACATGCTTCAGGTGAAGAATATAATTCCATGTTACCTCTTTTAGGCAGTCCAAACAACTATGAATACCAACTCTCTCTTTATTGCAAAGTTATATTAACAAAATCTTGCAGGACTGAAATTATTTTTCCTCTTCATCCCTTTTGCTCTCTGGAAAACTAGGGAGCTTCCCCTTCTTGAAACATTTCTCACGTGTCACCTTTGGTAGACTGAGATCATTATTAGTAGTATTTATTAAATTTATTTGCCACTTACCGTGCCACAAGGCAACTCTAGGAGGCTTACAAAGTTACGATCAATAATACAAATTTATATATAGCAATAAAATCATATCTTATGGTAAAAAGATGGGGAGGGAGGGAACGAGATGTACAGGAGTGAGATATCTTCTACATGACAGTTGTCCACTTTGTGGCTCTTCCTCCTCTCTCTCATGGTCATTCTCACATACAATTACACTCCACTCTCACAGTTTCAGAATGAAAAGCCACAAGGAAAGCACAAAACAGTGTGCTTAAGAAAGGTATGAGTATGGAAATATATGGAACTACAAATACTTGGTTGTTGAAACTGCAGAAGAAGTGACTTTCCTAGCAATTTTCCTTCCGCAGGGCCAGGATAATTTACAGCAGGATATACCACAGCTGTTCCTGGGGATGGGAGAGTCTCTTATATTTCTTGTAAGAAATATTTTTGGTAGCACATTCTCTAAGGAGGGCATGGAAGTGAAGTGCTTTTATAAAGGAGGAAGAGAAATTCACGTGGTAATCTTACAGATATTTCCCAAGGAGGCTTAATTTAATTATTTTGTTGTCTGCAACAAATAAATTACCATATTTTTTGGTGTATAAGACACACTCCTCCAAAAAAGTGGGTGAAAATGTCTGTGTGTTTTATACAACAAATGTTGCCAATATTTCTGGCCTTTTTCCAACCCGTTTTCTGGCCTTTTTCTGCCCCGAAAAAAACCTCAAAAACGGGCGCAAAAATGGTGTGTGTGGAGGTGGCGATATGTGCCGATGAGCAGCAGAGATCCCCGCAGCCTGGAACAGCTGATCATCGGTATTCCGGGAGGCAGATCCAACTGCCAATCAGCTGCTCGTGCTAAATCAGGTTATGTTGAAGCTGACCAGATTGTTAGCTATTTGCTGCAAAGAGGCAAATTGCTGGGAGGCAGAGGCAGGTTTTTTTTTCTTGTTTTCCTCCCCAAAAGCTAGGTGTGTCTTATACTCCGGATCGTCTTATACACTGAAAAATATGGTACTCTTGGTGAATTACAAAATCATTCAATATGCTAAAGCATCAATGGTATAATATACAGTAGACGAGATGGGCGGCACACAAATCTAATGAATAAATAAACCATGAATAAAGTTATATATAGCGGTATATAAATCCTGTTAATAATAATAATAATAAT
>JAEANM010001053.1:19358-30078 GCA_017656035.1 Myanophis thanlyinensis
CAAAATAAATGGTAGAATAATAAAAAATAATAAAAAAGCCCCAAATAAGTAGATTATTCAAACACTCTTATAAATGCTTCTACCCTGAACAGTTTATAAACTGTCAATAAAGTGGGAGTTGACGAACAGAAAGGAAATGACAAGAGAGAAGCTGTTCCTATGAACCTTCATCACCAAATGATGAAGTGGAAAGTTTGGCAGTGAATGGATCAAGTAAAAGTTATCTAGGGCTATCTGTATTGGATAGGCTGCTTGGAGAATATGATCCTTATGTTAAAGGTCCAAACCAGCACTTTGAAATGCATTTGGAAGCCAGTAAATATCCAATGCAAGACTTGAATACAAGTATAATGTGTTTATACTGGGCTACATTCGGGCCTAGTTGAAGCTTCCAGGTAATTTACAAAGGCAGCCCCAAGTAGACAACATTGCACTGATCCCAAGCAAGTAGAGATGAGAGCATGAATCACTGTTGTGTACTAACATTTGCAATAAGGCTACATCTAGTACACTAGTTAAAGCTGAGCAAAGGCCTTTTGACTATGACTTCCATCTATCCATCTAGAGCAGGGGTATCAAACTCAAGGCCTGGGGGATGGATCTGGCCTGCGGGGTGCTAAGATCTGGCCCATGTGGCTACCCTAGAAATATTAAAGGACTGGCCCGTGGTGCCTCTGCCAGCGAAAATAGGCTCCTGACTTCTGTTTTCAGCTGTGACGCCTTTCTGCAATCCTCTGCCAGAGAAAATGGAACTTGGAAGGGCCGCTGGTGACCCTCCCAACCTTCATTTTCTCTGCAGAGGGGTTGCAGGAAGGTGTCACAGCCGAAAACAGAGCTCAAGAGCCCGTTTTTGCTGCCAGAGCACTCGGGCCACCACAGATGCCCTGACACGAGTGATGTTGAGCTGGTCATGACCACCCTGGCCTCTAAGGTCAAACACAACCGTGATGTGGCCCTCAATGAAATCGAGTTTGACACCCCTTGTTATAGAAGTAGCTGTTGAAATCAGGAGTACCCTGCACTGTGATGTGGTTTCTTTAAACCTCCTAGCCACCAGACAATCGATCAAGATGCTGAGAGCAGAGTCGATAAAAACAGATGATTTAAAAATATAAAAATCAGGTGTTTTTTTTATTTTATCAAATTTATTTTAATAAAATGTTTTTGGAGTAAAAATCTATCTAAATATAGTTTTCTGTTTAAGATACATTAATAATTTAGTTTATTCAGCATGAAATGGAGCTTAGTTATGTAGCATGAGGCTGTATATTCTAAAATATTGGGACTGTTGATGAGTCAACAGTAGGTCACAGGAGGAGCTGCTGTGGGACAGAAATGATAGTTGCTCTTTAAAAATCATGATTTAAATTGACTTGATTTAAATCAAGCCTTTTTACCAATGATTTAAATCGTGAA
Organism: Myanophis thanlyinensis; assembly: GCA_017656035.1. Classification (NCBI taxonomy): domain Eukaryota; kingdom Metazoa; phylum Chordata; class Lepidosauria; order Squamata; family Homalopsidae; genus Myanophis; species Myanophis thanlyinensis. Next base: position 20,775 of record JAEANM010001053.1, read on the forward strand.
TTAAATCAACTTGATTTAAATCAAATCCACCCTAGCTGAAAGCATGCCTCACGTGGCATGGGAGAACAAATTACAGCTCAGTATCATTAACATACTGTATCCTAAACCAATGGATGACCTCCTGCAGCTTCATGTTATTATTAAAAAATCTGGGGAGAGAAAACTAAACATTTCAGAGAACTTGCCTTAATTCTCTTCTTTCTGTTGACTAGAACTTTCTAGGAACACAACAGAACTTTAAAACAGTTCTCTGCAGGTAGTCCAGAAGGATACCACGATGGATAATATCAAAAGCTGCAGAGATGCCCAAAAGTACAAGAAGGGAAATCAAGGTCATCTATAGGAACAACCAGTCATGTCTTAATTCCATGCCCAGCCCTGGATCCTGGTTGAAAATAGTCAAAACAGTCCGATTCCTTTAGGATGCTCCATGGCTGAAAATTGACCATAGTCTCAATAGCCTTTCTCCAGAAGAGTAGTTTAAAGCCTAGGCAATACTTATCAAATACAGATAGATCCAAGGAGAGCCTCTGAAAGAGAGGGTGCATCTTTTAAGACTACTGGTATCAGTCTCCTGCAATCAGACACCAATTCAAGAACACAAGTAACCAGAGACAACCAAAAGAACACCCTGTTTATTTCATGTTAAAATTCACAGGCCAGAAGCAGTCCTAGATCACGTGGTTGGGCACTCCCTAGTTATCACAAATGGACTCAGATTTTTGTGAATCTGAGAATTTATAAGCAAATTGCTGTTCCAGCTGTCTAGGTGGAAGATCTACCACTTTGTCTTTTTTTGGCATACAGCACTCTTACCTCTGTCAACTTTCTAGGAAGTTAACAACTAGTATCGTGTCAACGGTCAAGAGGTGACTTATTCATGGATTTGAATGGGCCTATTAGCTGAAAGTTCCGTAACAGGTAAGAAAAGACAGTGGTTGGTCTTAGTAGTGAGGCCCATCTTAAAAATCTTCCTTTTTTTTCTTCTTCTTTAGAAACATTCTAGTGATAAGATTGAAGAAGGGGTTGATAATAGTCTATGGTGGATGGTAAGTTATAGCTTCTTGTCAAACCTCATTCCAAAAAGAACAGGGCTGGGAAGGAGGCTGATTTTTGTGAAATTCCCTCCTTTTTGTTATTTGAAGAAACTTCATCATGTACATGTGGGTGGTATAAGCTATTTGGATGTTAAAAGCACTCTGTATGGTTTTTGGTATTGTATTAAAAGCTAATAAGGTGGCCCCACACCCAATCCCCAGGTGAGCAGATATATCTAACGGCAATCTAAATAATTTTATTCATTTATTTATTTATTCAACTTCTACATATGCCTATCTCAAGTAAGTGTCTCTGGGCAGCAAAAAAAAATAATCATAAAACATTTTAAAACAATTACAATACAATACCCTTGCAATCTGATTCAGTAGGAAACCTCAAAATGGATCTCCACGCCCCCCCCCCCCATGGGAGGTGGGTGAGTACTGGTGTGGGTCTGTTTGGAGGAACTCTGGCCAGACTTAGAACTTCCCTATGGACTTCTGGGGAGTAGAAAACCGCACTGGACTTCAGTGAGGAGAAAAAAACATTAAGCTAATCCTTAAAACTTGAAAGATTAAGTTTAAAATTCCAGTAAACCAAATATTTGGAGACTGTGTCACATTTCAAATTTTAAAAACTGGGATAAAAAAAATATTCCTGAACTGGAATACGGCCCCGGGCTAATTATGTGTTCTAGAGAACATCACGCTCATAAGCAATATGTTTACATATTCAGGAGATGATGCAGAGGCTGAAGCAAAGAAGAAACACATACCTTTCATAAGGCTTTCATTAGGCTCTTTTTCTTTTCTCTCTGATGAAGTAATTTTGGAAATTATAGCTGAAATAATCGACTCGGGGTTTTTTCCATAATTGATTGCATTCTAAAGATGGATTATACACAAAAAAATAAGCGACACTACCAAAACATAAGAAAGAGCTCACTTCTGCATGTCTTCCGAGAGGAAGAGGATAACAGCAACATAAAAAATTTCAGTAGCAAAATTGATTAGTGAGCACTGGCAGAATTATTTCCAAAACTAGACTGCTAAGTCATAGGAAGGATGGATAAGAATACATTCTGAGAGTTGAAGAACACATAAAAAGGAAACTATGGTAGCATCCCCACCCCGTAGGACTCAAATAAAAACCAAACAGCTTTAAAGGCTCAACACATCTTAATCTATATTTGTCATCTATTTGTGAAGAAACATGATCCACTGCCTATTTATGTTGAGAATTGTCCTTGCATGTTTTCACAACTGTCTGTGCATATGTCTGTCATCGATTGGTTGACAAAGATCACACAGTTCATCCATCAAAAATTCAGTCAAAAGGGTGCTTCCCACAAATACATTTTATGTATTGATTGTGGATGTTTGTTGATTCATAGTATTTATATACCACATAGGTGTGTACATGTGTGTGCACATATGTATGCACATATAATAGTATATATAATATGGAATAAAATACTGCATTTTGTCTCTATTTTACCTTCAGGAACTGATTCACATTAACTAGGGCACTATCAATATTGGAAAGAGGTAGGTTAACAGATGGGCAAGACCAATGAGGAAAAAAAAATCTGAGGCACTAACACTTCAACAATTTTTGCCAATTCACCTTTTCAGCTTGCCACCATTTTAGGGAGACAAACTCCAAGAAAGTTCAGCACGCTGCACTTCAAAAATGTTTTCAAAAAGAAACCAAATGTAAGATTTAAATAAGGTTTTCAACCCAATGTCGCATCTTGCAGTCAGGAAAATGGTTTTTTTTTTTAATTTCAATAAAAAGAAATGTGAAAATAAAGACAATTTTCAGGTTTAAAGAACGAAATGAACTTCAACTGCTGTCTTAATTTGAGCCCAGACATGACCCACAGATCCCTCATGAAGCTAATCTTTTTAAGAATAGTTTTTCAACTAGCCAAGAGCAACTGGTATGCAGAGCAGAATATCCCACTCACTATGAGACATCAAGATGCACTCCAAATGGTTGCCAGTTCTTAGGAATCCCATTTACAACTTCAAACTCCTATATTTCCAGCCATTAGCCCACACGTGAAATTCTATAGAACTGGTTATTAGAAGAAATCTCCTTTTGTTTTTTCCCCACTTTGCAGAGTTAATCCTGTAAATAAGGCAGTTGTTTCTAGCCTAATCTTTATTACCTTGCTCACAGAAACTGCCTTTCTCTTTATTACTTTGTAACTTTGGTGAAGTTTAATTCTGTGCTTGGTGATGTTTAATCCTGTGGCCACGCCCACAGAACCAGTAGTAAAAAAAATTGAATTTCACCACTGCGTTAGACCTTGTGCTTCTTAATATAGATTTTAGTAAGTTACAGGGAGAATGTTATAAATGCCTCTTTCAAGTATCTTCCTGCATAGCATTTGAGCTTGCTAACTACTTTGTATGCTTGAAATAAACAAAGATCTATGTCTGAAAAGCAGTTTCATTTCTCATGCTTAGTAACAAAAATCACTCTTGACTAGCACCTGTATAATTAATTTTCCCAGTGTTTAAACTGGGAGGCACCTTGTGTTAACAAGAGATTTAAGGAACTGCTCTTTGCCACTATGGACACTTGCTAGAACTGCAATCCATGTCCCATAGTTTCTTGTAATTTCTTACTGACCTAATAAATGTCTTAAGCTTACCAAAATTGATGTATAATGAAGACTATTTTTCTGCCTGTTCTTGATGAAGAGGATTTACAGTAATCTGAAGCATTCCTACAGGCAATCTTTCTGGCCCACCCAACAAAATACAACTCTAATATAACTTAAAAGATTTTTTGTTTTGTTTTCTGAGAATCAAGTTTCATGTAAAGGCATATTTTATAATTCCTTCATTAGGTCTATTGGTTGATGTCAACCATCACCGATATTCTCTATCACAACCATCAAATTTATAAATGTGTATATATGACAAACATGTAAATAAATGAACAAGCATGTATATTGTAACCAGTCCCAAAAAGGGCAGGGAAAAACAAATACATTAATTGAATCAATAACTACTTATTAAAATTAATTGTCTACAAAGGTGTCCCATATACAATTTTTGTTTCTTCTTCCATTTCTTTTTCTTTCATATTGTGGTTTTATGGTGTAAGTCTGAACAAGGATTTTCTTACCTCTGTTATTTGTAAGGCATGCTGAGAGTTTGGGAGGCTAAAACTCTAGCACTAGCAAATTACAGAGCCATGATACAAATAAGTCAACTCAATATATGAGTTGCGAATTTTACCCAAACTTCAAGGCACAACAAACTGGTTACATAAAAGTACACAAAGTAAAATGCCAAGATGACCACTCAGTTTACTAAAATTAAGTTGTATGTCAATGGGCACTTTCTTACTATGTCACATGCTATGGGATATGCTTCTGTAAGAAAAAAAAATCTAAGTCAACATCCTGAAAACCGTACAGTTCCCAACAAATCCAATAAAGCAGTGGTTGCAATAAGTCATTTAAAAGAACCCTTAGTTCTTTGCTTCCAAGAATATTGTATATAGACACAACTCATCTTGCTGAAGCAGCAAAATCTCCCTAGCCAAAAAAGTGAAAGGAAGGAAATCTGTGCTTTGAAATGGTGCCAAAAGCATATCACTCCTTGACAATGTTTCAGAGGAAACACATTGCTCCCATGCTCACTGAACTTTCTGGTGCATGCTGGAGAATATATTGACCCAAAGTAGCTAAACTGAGAGGAATCAAGCGCCAATCCTCACACTTTCCATTACTAGGCAAGGTGGTTATTAAATGAGTTGTGCCTGATTTTATGATTTTTTTGCCACAGCTGTTAAGCGAATCATGGCAGTCATTAAGGTAATTCAGCTTTCCCTTTGACTTGTTTGTTTGATGCCGATTGGGAAGGTCACAAATGGTGATCACATGATCCCAGGATGCGGCAATTATTATAAATACGAGGGCTATCCACAAAATAGATTACGTTTTCATCTGTAACAAGAAGGGGCGGAGCTCGTGCGGCCATCTTTGGTCTGTGTGTCCACCGCTCAGTCTGCATCTAGTCGTGCTAGTGGGAGGTTCGTATCATTGCCTGTTATTTCACAGCAAACGTTTGAAATGTGTGCTGCAATTGAAAATCCCGCGAGTTGTGAGGTGCGATCAGTGATAAGGTTTTTGTTGGCAAAAAACCATAAACTGACTGAAATTTTTCGGCAACTCTGTGAAGTGTACGGGGACATCATCACTGAAGGTGGAGTGCGCCAATAATTAAGTTTTAAAATGGCCGAACTAATGTTCATGATGAACAGCGGAACTGCAGGCGGGCGTGACTGACTGGCTCAAGTCTCAGGTGGCTGAATTTTATGACAATGGAATTACAAAGTTTGTTCAGCGCTATGATAAGTGCCTCGATTTGTTCGGTGAATATGTTGAAAAGTAGTATTTAAGTGTCACTTTCAAGTATATATAATATATTTTTTTCCTACACTTTGTTTTTTTTTCTATCGCAAAACGTAATCTATTTTGTGGATAACCCTCGTACAAGCCAGCTGTTAAACATCAGAATTTTAATCGCATGGCCATGGGAATGCTATGAGAGTTGTAAGTGTGAGGACTGGTTGTAGGTCACTTTTTTCAGTGCTATTATAATTTCAAACAGTTGCTAAATGAATAGTTGAGAGTCCAGGACTATCTGTACTAATGCAAACATATAAAAACCAAAATGGAAAATACATAGCAGACTATAAGCGTATAGAAAAAATATGAACAGTTAAACTAGAAAATATCAGAGTCGGAAGAGACCTTGGAGACCTTCTAGGCTAACCTCCTATTCTAATGATGGCAAACCTTTTAGAGACCAAGTGACCAAACTACAAGTTGCATGCGCCCACGCATGCGCCAGAAAGTCAAAAACTAGCTGGCCGGTGGGGAAACGGGGCATCACAACACCCGCAGCTCTGCAGGAAAAGCAACTGACTTCTGGGAGGCGAGATCTTTTTTCTTTCACGAGAAGTTGGAATTGATTGACTTAACTTTTTTTTTTTAGTCCCAGAAATGCCATGGAAAAACACAGTGGAGCCAAGCTCGGGTAACGGCGTACATGCCCACTACCCTATACCATTCAACACAAATGACCTCCTCCATCTCTTCTTAAAAATCTCCAGTGTTGGAGCACCAAAAACTTCTGGAGTCAAACTGTTCCATTGATTAATTGTTCTCAGTTACAGCAAATTTCTCCTTAGTTATAGGTTGAATCTCTCCTTGATAAGCTTCCAACTATTATTTATTTTGCCCTCACAGGTTTTGGAGAATAGGATGACCCTGCCTCTCTATGACATCCTGTCAAATATTGGAAGACTGCTATCATTTCCACTAGTCCAGTTCCCCCCAAAGTTTATTGTATAGTTTAGTTGCTAACCCCCTAATCAACATTTGTAGCTCTTTCTCTGCATTCTTTCTAGAGTTCCAACATCTTTTTTTATATTGTGGTGACAAAACTGGACGCAAGCAGAAGCCAACAGAAAGGATTTTGCTATCTCTGTGCTTTGATCCTAAATCCCACTACTGGCAGTTAATATATCAGAACAGCATGGATAATTCAAGCACAAACGGTTGTAATTAGAATAAACTACAGAAGCACTCACTCTCTTGTGCAAAAGTTGGCTTTTGTCTCTTTCCTATAACTCCCCAAGAGTTATTCAAGGAATTTCCAAAAGAATAAATTTGGAAAAAAAGAGGAAAGGGATGAGAAATCCCTCCTATTTGTAATAGGGATGTAGGAAAATTATTTTCACTGTACATACAGCATTTTGTTACAAAGCCTTCAAAATCTAAGTTTTAGTATTCCTGTAACTCATTAGGAGATTATAAATTGTTCTAAAGGTTGAGCAGAATTTGAGTTTGAGATCAAAAATATTCTTGTCATTTCTAAAATATCCTGCAAACATTCCAAAAAAATATTGTTTTATCAGCATAAGGATTCTTTTCTATTTGTTAGCAGATCTGCAGACTATTAGCACAGACCTGCCAACTTAAGCTGTAAAATTCCCAAGCAGAAAACTTAGCAAGAAACCAGTGTCTTATTTTTTTTTAAAAAAACTGCATGTCAGGTTATGGGGGTCATTCTACACAATACAGCAATATTTTAATATTCATTAAAATGCAGTACAACTAAAAATGATGTTAGCATGGGAAGATTACAATAAAGAATAAGAAAACAATTATATTTAAAAGCAAAAAACTTTTGTAAAGAAAAGTTTGCATGAACTCTATATATTTAGATATCACGTTGGCCAATATACTTTTTAAAATCTATTTTCTCCAATATATTTGTACCTATTCCTGCCCTCAAACCCTGTTGTCTCATTGCGGCAGGGGTACTCTAAAGATGGGAAAGAAAGAGAAGAGGGTCACCAGCAGCAAGTTGGATGGACTCAGTTATAGTGGTGATGGACTGTCATAGAGAAAATCTTTCTATGTGATAGCAGTTGAAAATGATTGATGGCACATAATCCATCCATCAATTATTTCGATAAACTAATAATGTTCTCATACATATGCTTTTTATCAAGGCATTTGCAGCACATCTTTTTAGCCCATTTCCAGGTTGGGCAGAATATGTATTTATTTTGATGTAAAAGTGTAAATAAATAAATGTAACTTCACAATGGTTGTATCAAGATCCAATAGACATATATATGTAAACACACACACATTTGTATTCCACCTTTTTACAAATAACTCAAGGTGGTAAACACATCCAATATATTTCCACCCACAACAACAACTGTGTAAGCTGAGTTAAGATTGAGAGAAATTCCATTGTTCCTGTATATGAATGTTTATGTAAAAATAAAAATTTGGTCTCATTGAAGCAACAAAGAAGAAAATTCGATGTTTGCTTCATTTTTTACATCCATCCACCCATCTAAACTAAGGACTATGATTGGAATATCTAATAAAAAACTCAGTTAAAAACAATTAAAACAACCTAGGATAACTCAGATTAAATTACAGTAGGTTCCCAAAGTGTGCTAGACTATTATATTACATATTATAATAGTAATATTATATAAGTGTGCTACACTATTAGTGATCTGTTCTGCATAAAAACCTAAATCATAAATCATGGTTTACAAATAATAATGGCCGTTTATCAAGCCAAAATCATGTATTATTATTATGGCTCATTATGTAAAGCCAACTTGTATATCAACCCAAATCAGGGTGGATAAAAATCATGACTTTTAAAACAAAAACAAAAAAAATGGATTTTTAAAATTTAAATCTGATTTTTTAATTTTTATCATTTTAATAAAATGCTTTTGGAGTAAAAATCTATCAAAATATAGTTTTCTATGTAAGATACATTAATAATTTAGTTTATTCAGAATGAAATGGAGCTTAGTTATGTAGCATGAGACTGTATATTCTGCAATATTGGGACTGTGTGAGCCGACAGCAGGTCAGAGGCGGAGCTGCTGCAGGACAGAGATGACAGTTGCTCTTTAAAAATTACAGTTTCAACTGAGTTGATTTAAATCAAGTTTTTTACTAGTAATTTAAATCATGATTTAAATTGTGATTTAATCAACTTGATTTAAATCAAATCCACCCTGATCCAAATCTTGGCTTGCACTAATAAAACCAAACAAACCATTATTAAAAATTAAAGTAATTTTTTCTTTTGGTGAAAAGACATATTCTTTCAATTACAATATTGTAATTTTAAAAGTACAATTTTTAGTTAATATGCTTCTTACCAAAGAACTTCTGCTTTGTAACAAAATAGAATGTTCCAAGCTGGGGGGGGGGGGAACCTGGATTGTTTCCAGCATATATTCTGCCATAAGGTGCAACAGACTGTTTCATAATGAAGATTTTAGCTGCTGTGTCCTGTTTTAATTATTATATTGCCACAATAGAATAGTTCTGTTCATTGAAACAGAACTGAGTTTTTGGGTGATTGGGGAAAATTTTACTAAAAAAGATGTAAATACATCACTACTATTTATACTTTAACTGCTCAATATTACTACAAAGTAATATAAAATTCTTAGGGAGAAACAAAATTAACTACTTTGCTATTACTATAACTACATGTTGGAATCTGGGGCATCATATTGGTCTAGTGCAGACATGGGCAAACTACGGCCCGCGGCCACATCTGGCCCGCCGAACTAGTTACTAGCAGAAGAAAAGTCCCAGAAGAAAACATTTTCTTTTTTCTCTCCGTGGTAGAAAAAAAAAAGAGAGAGAATCTGGGAAGCTGATTTCGCTGAAGGGTCTGAT
>JAEANM010001054.1:0-30074 GCA_017656035.1 Myanophis thanlyinensis
CGACTATATATTTTTCTATTTACAATCTATATCCTTTTATTAATCTCAATTACAAAAAACAAGTTAGCATGCTTCAAATGTGACCATATTTTGAACACATTATGCAGAGACTTTGCTCTCTTGAGAAGCCCTGTATTCTTGAAAAGTTAGAAGGAACAAAGAAGAAAGACAACTAGCAACGATGTGGATGGGCTGTATTATAATGATTAATAGTTGCACTGTTAGAAGATCTGAAGGTCCAGATTAAGGACAGATTGTCTTGGGAAAATGTGCATATGTGGTCGCTAAGAGAAGACACAAATTGATGGCAGATTATCTATTTAAAAAGTATGACAGAAATCAATACAAGAAACTCCTAAGTAAATCTCTATTGCATGTGCAAAATTCTGGGACTTTAAACTAGTGGTTTTGACTCATTGGATAGAAACTAGAAACAAACTGATATTGGGTCCCTTTTTTATCAGCAGCAGAACCCATTGTGGGCAATTCTGCTTGAACAACCATTAATTAGAAATCAGAGTTGACTCATTGGCTGCAGACTTCTACCCCATTATTTAGACTGCACTCTATCAATTACATCTTCCAGTCCTCAAAGCTTCAAGATGTGTGAGAAGACAGTGTGTTGTCATAAAAAAACAAGATTGGGATTGCCAAATTCCAGATTCAAATCCACCCTCAGCCACAAAATTTTAACTGAATTTAACTGAATTTTAACTGAATGCCCACTCTACCTCATAGGATTTTGTTCTGGAGAGAAGATAGAAGATGAAATGCTGTGGATGCCCTTAAACATCAAGAAAAAAGGAGAGATGGTGAATAAATAAACTGTACATGAGAACATTCTAGTCGAATGGAACAGCATCACTAAATTCTCTGCATTAGAGGCAAAGTTAAGATCCCAAAGAAACCTAACATAAAAATGTTCTTCAGTTAAACCAGAAGACTGAACAGGGAAAATCTCTGTGTAAATGAAGTGCTGATGAAAAATCACAGATGCTCATCTTATGTATTACATGTAATATCAATAAAATATTTTTAGTAATTGCAAGGTTGATAAGATTTGCTACATATACAAGTGTAGGTATTGTAGATTTCATTAAGATTTATCTACCTGTTCCTCCAAAATTTAAGCAATGACTTTACATAGAAAAGAAGCATGAACCACACTCATTTGAGAGGAACATAAGCCACCTGAACTGTTTTGAACTTAACTATATAGCTAGACGGGGATAAACATATATTTTATATATGAATCTTCTGCCTTTTATTTCTCATGCAATATATTTTATAACAAATGCCAAACTGATAATTGATATTCTGAAGCAGTTAAATGTTTCCTTAAATTTTTGTTTATAAGTTGCTATATTCTATGTGATGTCAGTATCATTTGAATTTGAGAATCAAGGTTTTCGTTCAGTTCAGGAAAAACAGTTTTAATTATTCTACTAAGAAGCTTTTACACAGAGAATATAAAATGAGAGGGATGTCATGTCATTTATCTGTTGCAGTAACAGCAAAGAAATTTATACAGAACACAACCTAATAGAAAATAATTTGGAAAAAGATGTCTAGATAAATTATTTAAATATATACACTGTTTTAGGTACTATGCAACACATATACTTAATAGAAACTAACAGACATGCAGAATTCTATATTTAGAAAAGACAAAACTCAATTATAGAGCATTTAGATTATAAAACTGATAAATTATATCATCAACTGTATCTCCCAGTCTTATCCAACTGTCTCTGCAAAGTAAATTTAAAAGGTCATAACAAATTTGGATACTGAAACTCAGAGAGATAAAGCCACAATAAGGCTGCCACATTGAAATGGGTGACACACTATAAATGTACCTTCCAAATTGCTAAATATTTAAACACAGAAATGCCCAAACCTTAGGGGGGCAATTACTCAACCAATATTTGAGCAGCTGGACAGAATGGATAAATATAGTAGGTTTAACCAAATCCTTATAATAGACATACTTTTATTAGCAGGGACCCGGAGATAGAGGATAAATAACACATTACCAAAGTTTCAATTATATAAAGAGAGAGATCAGTGTCATGGACCACACATTAGATGAATAGCCTACTGTCATCCTTATATTACATTGTTTTAATGTACAATATATGTCATTTCATGTGTGATCAGAAACCCAAAATTATATATATGGCCCTTTATTTGAACAAAACAATACAATGTGTGGATTTAATTGGCATAAATTATAGGAGTGATACACAACTATGATTGCATTTTCTTTTAGTCATATCTTTTACTGTACTTTTTTGCCATATGGTCTTATTATTATTCTGTATTTTATATTTTGTATTCTGGTCTGGCCTAGTGGCTAATCAATAAAGTATTATTATATATGTTTAATAATATAGTACATTTTATACATTAAATTATATATTAAAAACTTACTTGGGTTGTAGTCGTCGTCTGTATTTTTCTTATTTCCTTCCCTACTTCTTTTCCATCATCAGACCTTTCTGTATCTGATATGATACTCCCTCCATCTACATTTGATACAGTTTTCCCAGAAGACTCGGTTTCAAGAGTTGTAGCTGCCATTTCAGTATATTCTAATCCTTTAGAGGATGAAACCAAGTCTCTTTCAGATAGTGAATCAATTGTATCAACAGAAGTGTGAATTTTAAATTCCTTGTCTTCTATTATGCTTGAACCACATGCTATATCAGTACTGCTAGACATATGAGAAAGAAGCCCAAGGTCATTGTTCACACCAAGATGAATTTGAGTCTCCTGAATATTGGCAATAGTGATGTGATTGCTAGACAATTCAGGGAGCAGTTTCTCTTCTTGGCTAGATATTTTATCAAAGAGAAATGAGGTGCTATTATGAGAAGGTTCATCTTTATCATCAGCGAGTGTAATTAAGGGACCATTGTCCTTCTCTTCACTTTTCTTAATTATGCCAACGCTCCCATGAACATTGTTCTGAAGTTTTTCAACTGCAGCACTATATACATTGTCTAATAAAGATTCTACTTCCACAAGGGTACCATTTTCTCTGGTTACCAAAGACTCTGGTGACAGATCCATATCATCCAACTTTACTTCTGTGGCTTCCACTTTTTCTGCTTTTATATCAACTAACAGATCATGAACCTCTACATGTACACCACTCCCGGGTCGATCTGCATTCCCAAGCACATCATCACATACTTTCGTTGCAATGAGTAAATCTCTGGTATCTGTGCTGACTGGGTAGTCTGTTTCACTTTCTGGACTTTGGCTTTGCGAAAGATCTTCAATTTCACGAATCTCCATTGCACCTTTTGCTCCAGTTGTCTGAGATGAAAGGCCTGAGATAGTGCTCACATTCCCCTTTTTTCCCTTCTTGATATTCTCCTCTTCCTGTCTTTGGTATTCCTCATACATTTTTGCTAGGTACTCCTTGTGAGCTTCATAGGTAACCTTAATGCAAGCAAATTATAAAGTCAGAAAAAATAGTAATGTTAATTCAATGTCAGAAAAAAGCAACAGTAATTTATCCAAATTAATAATGTAATTGAAAAAGTAATAATTCAGAAACAATTATAACATGCCATTTTGCATGGTGACCACAAGATGGTACTACAATTTATATGACATAATACTAACCAAATATGGGATTCTTACCTTTGAATGAGCTATGGAAAGTGTATCAACCCAGACTCTCCATCCTCCCCATTCATATTTTATTGCATGATATAAAAGAATACGAAATATGTTATACACCATCTCAGTAATTTTCTGTTCTTCAGAGTTCTTAGGATTAATATATCCCAAAGAAAACATCCAATCTTGCCATACTGAACACTGAAGTAAGCACCTAAAATAAAATAGTTACAGTAAGATGGCACTTGAACTTTTTAATTCTACATACAGATAAGAAAAACAGAAAAACAGAGGCTTCCATTCTAAGTGTTAATTATTTAAAAAAATGGTTTCTAAAATAAACCTGATTTATAATAATAAGTAAATATATATTCATTACACGTTCAAAAATAGAAGAAACAATGTTTAAAATTGTGTTAAAATTATAATGTCCAGTAATGGGATCAGGATTCAGAATACTGGATGAAAACAGACATCATTTAACTTAACAGCAATTATGTAGGCTATCTATTTTTTACTTTATTTTCACATCAAGAAAACAGGAAATGAGACATTAAGACAAATTATTCAGGAATAAATAAAAAAAGTGTGAGGAAGGACTATTTAGTAAAAAAAAATCTGTGCCCAAATGGACGCTATGGACATACAGTTATAATATCCTTATAAGTGGTTATGGTAGATGAAAAATATATTTTTATGAGTATTCAAAATCAAACACATTCAGATGATGCAAAGTTTAGAAAGACAGCTGTAGGCACTGGAATCAAAAGCACTACTCATATACATCATGTATGCTGGCATGAATGAAACCCCAGGCAGCCTTGTGAAGGGGAACCCTGATTACTTTATCTTATAATGCAAAACAGGAACAAAAAGATGAAAATTATTTCCCTCCTAATATGTATACGAATATGTGAGGATAATCACACAAAACCTTTACTTTATTTTGTAGTGTTTGCATAGGAACAGCTATGTAACTGAATGAGACAATTCTTTACATACCTTCTATTTTCACGGCTATTACTGAAAAGCTTGATCATATCTGATAAAAATAAACGCCGAACCTCCATGAGTTCTGCACTTGGTGCAGAATTCTTTAATAATGTTGCCACCACTTTCAAGATCACTTTAAAAGATCAAAAATACAATGTGCTTACACTTATTTTAAACATTGAAAAACTGCAAATAAGGCGTTATCTATTATAATTATATTAACAGTGATTTTTAATTTAAAAAAAAAACTTTCTTTAAAGGAACAGAGTAGAAAAAGCTAAAGTATATCAAGTATAATTAATTTATTTTATTTCCAACTGACTGGGCAACAAACAGTATCACAATAATTAAATAAGGAAAACACAGAAAGAGTTATAAATTATACATATAGGCAACTGAAAAAATATTATAATAAATACACAAAAATTAACAGTGCAACCAGGTAACAGGGCCCCAAACACATTCAGGACCTCAGGATTGGGAACATAGCCTGGTGAATCTTTAAAGGCTTATGAAAGGCTAATAGGGTTGAGCCACCTTGTGATACAAAGGAAGAATGTTCCAAAGAGAAGGGGGTACTGTTTTTTTGCACCAACAGATATTCTTTCTGAATATTCTTCAAGGGCAACCACAGGTAGAGCATGTTGCAGTAATCCTAACAATCGGTAACAAGAGTATGAGTGACTGTAAGCAAAGCCTCCCTGGTCCAGGAATGGGCACAAATGGCACAAACTCTCCTAGCCATGGCTGCTACCTACTCTTCAAGTATGATATGCGAATCCAAGTGGATCCCCAGACTGCACACTGGGGCAGTGCTTTCCCATCCAGTACTAAAGATGGAAGAACTTTGTTCCCAGAGGGACAAAATACTCTAAGTCACTCTATCTTGTTTGGATTGAGTCAGAACTTATTGTGCTCCATCCAGACCTATATTATCTCCAGACCCTTCTTTACGATGACTTATTTCAGTCATGGTTCAAAGTTCATAGAAATCTCTGCATCATGTGTTGGTTTATCCTTTCCTAAAAATCTTTTGTCCACCTCTGAATAAAAGACAAAAGTGTACAGTATCAGAATGTATCAATAAAAGGAAGAATCTTCCTCTTGTCTGTGTAACCTTGCTCTTTTTTCTGCTTTCTCAAACCTCTTGAAAAAGTTTACATGAGGTGAAGAGATACAAAAAAACAAAAACAAACAAAAGAGAAATCCTCAGCTAAAAGTGCACATATACAGTATAAGAGCTTCCTGCTTTTGCCAAAATAAGAAAAGCAATGTTATGGTAGCTCTGCTTCTTTTGATGTAGGTTGTAATGTCACAACACACATACCAAAGAAGCAGGGCTTTCATTGTGACACTGCTATTCTTCTTTCTTTCTGCTCCCCCTTGTCCTCTCTCCATTCATGAATGCCAATGCAGACTAGTGTCCATCTTGCATTTTGTCAACAGCAATTCTGGAACCAAGAAATACTTTGTAGCATGATAGAACCTGTGAATTGTCAGTACTATGGTATTCACCTGAGCTAGTAAAAAGTTTGAAATTTATTACAACCATCTCTCAAAATTAAAAAGATAAATTCTTACTTGGATTTTGAATTTTCACAGTAGAATCTGGTTCTGGATGTGGTTTATGAACAACCTGTGTGCAGACTTGTTCAGTCAAGATCTATAACAGAAAAATTACTCCATTCACTCCACTCTTGGGTTTTCCAACAAAAACTATTGAAATAAATACTGTCTTCAGTACTGCATGCCATATGCTAATAGTCTTATTCATTATGTCATATTTTAAGTAAAGTTAAAATGCATTAATTATATTTCTAGTCCTTATTTTTGTCCTATTTTATTTCCCCAGTAAATGATACATGCATGTATAAATTGCATAAATATGTATACTAACGTATTTTCTTCCCAACTCATACTATTCTTATCTTTTGATTATTATTTCAAATTATGCCCCACCTTTGTTAGCCTTGCAGAGATGTCTCACAGGACATACATTTTAAAATTGATTCTAAAAGATAACTATATTTCAATTGCTTATACCCATTTAGCAGGTACAATTGTACTAGCATCAGCTGCTATTATGAATTTAAGAAACAAGTAATGCAATCCTTGTGTTATGGCCTTAGAAAAACCATTCTGAGTGTTCTAGAAATGGTCTGAAGTGGGCCAGAATAATCTCAGAATAAGCTGTTTGTGCCAGAACTGGTTCAACCTAGCCAATCCTAAGATTGGTCCACTACCACAACACTCAGAATGGCTCTAAAACTGAGATACCTGCATTGATACTTTCAGGATCGAAACGTTCAAATGCCATACTAGTCATTATATTTATAAAATAAAATCAAAGAATAAGAAATAGATAAGAAATAGTCCGTTATTTAAAAAATATTACACGTTGAAAATAACCACAGAGAAAAGGTTTTATTCATGCCATAATGTAATATTAATGTAAATTAATGCTTACTAGAAATAAATATTTTAATGATTATCAACATATTGAATCTACCAATTAATGAAAAAAATAGTATTTTAAAATAGTATTTTCACAAAGAGCATATCAATAAAGATATTAATATACCTCATACAGTGTATTGTAAGTTGTAATCGTCAAAGTATTAGTATGTAACATCAACCTCTCTCCAAGAAGAGTAAACAGACTATGTGTATGCATGATTTCAACTTTTCGCCTGAAGGACAAAATTTAAGCAGATTTCCATAACAAAAGATAACAATATTATGAAGAATCTTTCAATCTTGTGAGGTTCTAATCACACATGATACAGTATATTTTTATGCATATATTTTAACATATATATTGAAATGATGTTTTTTCATAAAAAACAAATTATTTAAGAATCTATTCCACTACACAATTTTAGCACATGCACTGTTAGATCAGAGCTATTGAAATATTTTGAATTTTAAAAATGTGATCACATCTTTAAGAAATAAATAAAATAAATAAGACTCATAAAATAATTAATTTTTTTATCAATTAAATTTTTATGCCATCCATCTCACTGACAGAAAGACTCTTGGTGGCTTACAATATAATAAAAAGGTTTTTAAAATATAATACAAAACAATTAAGAGAATTAAGTAGAAATCTAAAAACTAAAAGGATGGGTAACATTGGGATGTGGCTCTACCCCAGGTGTGTCAAATTGGCAGCCCACATGCCAGATGTGGCATGCACAGGCCACACCTACCCCAGCTCCACAATGGGAAAAACATTGCGATATGTCACATGACATCAATGTGATGCAGCAAATTTGACATCTGTTCTCTACCCCATTTAACCTTAGTCAAATTACTAAGTAAAAAGAAATAAATATTCTAGTTTGGAGAAAGACCTAGGTATAATTTAATAATGTCATTGAAAGCAATGGGACAAATTAAGCATAATAATTCTGATTTCAATTGATACCTCAAAGTATGAACAAATCTAGCTCCAGTTGTATGCAATCTTTTTAGTAAGGAAAAAGGAAAAAATAAAAATGCAATTATGTAACTAAACAAGTAAGAGGGTTTGAAATATCATATTAGGAACTGGAATACATTACTTACTTATGACCCAGATGTTTGAGAAAATATCCTAGCACCTTCAAAGCCTGAACCCAAATACTTTCACTTTTTGAAGCCAATAATTTATAAATTACCCTGAAGGGAAGAAATATAAGACAATGTAAGCAAAACTCCTTAACAGTAAAACATGAAAATCAACTGGATGAGTTTGGGACACTCTCTGAGCCCAATCCACTTCTCAGGGCTGTTATGAACAAATCATAAAGATAAATTGGTCACCTTCAAATTAGAGATTGTGAAATGAACAAGGACCAAATTTCAAAACTAATATATAATGAGAATTTAATGGGTTGTGATAGTGTTGAAGTATGAGAAAGCCATGGATGGTGAAGTTGGAGATCCTCCAAAAATGAGAGCTGAGAGGCTTAATGAACAAAAAGCAATGCATGAATCAATGTGTAGATACAAATGGAGGAAGAGAATACTACATGGTTTGTATGGTAGAAAGGAATGCTGAATGGCAGCAAATGTGGATATAATCTAGGTTTATCTACCATATTTTTCTGACCATAAGACGCACTTTTTTTGCCTCCAAACGTCCCATTTTTGGCCTCTGCATGCCCTGCTTTCGGCTGAAAAAAGGGTTGAAAAGGGCCAAGAGAAAGGCTGAAAAGGGACCAAAAACAAGGTCAA
Organism: Myanophis thanlyinensis; assembly: GCA_017656035.1. Taxonomy (NCBI): domain Eukaryota; kingdom Metazoa; phylum Chordata; class Lepidosauria; order Squamata; family Homalopsidae; genus Myanophis; species Myanophis thanlyinensis. Next base: position 8,848 of record JAEANM010001054.1, read on the forward strand.
AAATGGGGCTGAAAATGATCTGAAAAATGGCTGAAAACGGGCCGAAAACCAGGCTGAAATGGGTAAAAAAGGGCCAAAAAAGGGCTGGAAAGGGGTGGGAAAAGAGCCAAAAACTGGGCAGGTGGAGGCCAAAGACAGAATGTGCAGAGGCCTAAAATGGCCAAAGAATGTGGGCCGGCGGGTGGGCGGAGCTTCAGCAATATTCTCTCCATAAGACACACAGACATTTCCACCCACTTTTGGGAGACAAAAAAGTATGCCTTATGGAGCGAAAAATACAGTAGGTTGTTTTTTGTCTGGCTAATTTTTATTCTTGCCCTGTGCTTTACACAATGTTGCTTGGCCCTAAGGGAAATAGTATGATGGACATATATATATTAATATTATATTCTTAATTTTTTTAAAAAATCTGAGATTTAGCTCAGTGGTGTCAAATTCAGTTTCATTGAGGGCTGCATCAGGGTTGTGTTTGACCTCAGAGGCCGGGGGGTTGTGGCCAGCTCAACGTCACCATCAAGGCTCCATTTTTGGCTGCAATGGCCTCCTGCAGCCCTCTGGCAGTGAAAATGGAGCCCTCCCGAGCTGCATTTTCACTGGCAGAGGCACTGTGAGCCATATTTCACTGTTTCCACAGCACCTCTGTGGGCCAGATCTAAGCACTCTGTAGACTAGATCTAGCCTGTGAGCCTTGAGATTGACACCCCTGATCAAGCTAGTTCAACATCTATCTAAATACTATTTTGTGTAGCAAGTTTGTCATTTGTATACCATATTTGATTCATTACAAAAGAAAGTCCATTGTTTTTGTTTAAATACTGACCTCTCTTTCAATTTTGAATTGTATTTTCAATGTATTATACAATGTTAAATGCAAACATCCCCTCCCTTGCTCCCTTGTTATTGTCCAATCTATTCATCTACCAGAAAAAAATGAGAGTTATGGAATTATTGTTTCTACTTAACCTTACCGTATTCCGTTTCTTTGATCAAAGGCAGGTATCATAGATGCTGGATGTTCAGACATTAAAGCCACTAGCAACTGAAGCACATCATGAATATTTTCATCCTATGTAACATATTATAATGTTAGAGAAATATTTATTTCATGGATTTTTTAAATTAAGATTTCATTATGTGTAAGGATTTATATTCAGATCGTCAGCTTGAAAGATCCCAGAATATCAATATCATATATTGCCAGCTTACCTCATGCATAGTTAGTAAGTAATTCAGTATACTTTGTAGTTCATCTTCTTTTACTCCTCGGTCCTACAGAAATTGATTTAATAAACCATTAAATTTTACATTTAAAAAATTTCAGTGTTTACATTTTAATAACTTAACTGTCATATTATAAACATTAAAATGAAAAGTTTTTTACCAGTGAATCTGGGAGACGTATGTCTGAGCCACTTCTAAATACAGGTAGTCTTTGATTTATCACAATTGGGACTGAACTTTGTCACTAAGCAATAAGGTCATTAAGCAAGTCATTAAATGACCGGAACCAATTTTACAACAGTTTTTACTATGGTTAAGTGAATCACACTGTCAATAAGTGAATCTGTCTTCCCCAGTTGACTGAGAAAGATGTCTGAGAAAGCTGTAGATCATAATCACGTGACTGCAAGATAATGCAACTGTTGTAAATGCAAAATGGTTGCCAAGTGCCTGAATTATAATCACTAATTATAATCACTAACTAATTATAATCACTAACTTTTCCGATTGATTTTAAGAATGTGAAGAAAAATAGAATTGAAATGAATAAACAGCTTGAATAAAAATATCAGACCTTAAGATGTACAACTCCTATTTAATAGTAGAATGAAGCTTCCAGATTTTTAATAAAAATTATACTAGACATGAGTTTTATATTTGCTTTCCTTGCAATCAAATAATTTGATGTAGGTTCTGAAGAAATTCAAAATTAACTAAACTTAATTCTTCTACTATTTTCTTTTCAGATTCTTTATAATTATGGTATCTTTTCAGGCAAATGGCATTTTTGTGGCCAAATGGTTTGTTAAAAGTTTTGGGGGCATATGAAAACAGTTGCAATTAAGCAGACTGCATCTATGGGATCTATCTTTATAGTGTTGTTTTGCCCCCAGTCAATAGTTTACTTCATTTTTAAGAATATGAAATTAAGCCTACAAATTGCACAATATAAAACTATGTAAATGCTAATGTTACATATAACAAAAAGGCAGGCCCATTTCACTGCATGACTGCTTCAAATCATTCTGCTGTGAATTTCAGTTGATTAGATATCACCAAACCAAAACATACATTCCACACAACTATGATATGCTTATTAGGAAAGAAATACTTAAGATTTTGGAATGACTTTCACACTCCCAGATTTAAATATTGTTGAAAATTTACAGCATCAACTCAAATATGCACTATAAGCAATGAATTATAAAAAGATTTATGTAGGTGGAAGACTTCTGCAAGGAAAAGCATGGGGAAAAAATCCAAAAGAAATAACATAAAGATTCTTAGCTGGTTAGAGGAAATGTTTATTTCTGCCAAAGAAAGTGTCACAAAATATTGACTGGAAGGATGTCGAAACTTTTGTATATGCTACATTTGCTATTTTTCCTGTTTTGAATCTGAAAATAACATAAATACTAAATATGTGCTCAAATTTATACAAATAAGTCATTTTATATTATATAAAGCTATGTAAGTTATGTTCACTTAGAAATTGGTGGAAAGATACAATTTGACAGGAATGCTTAAACTTTGACATTCAAATGAACATCAGATATAGTAGCTAAAGTTCAATAATAGTATCAAATATAGCCAAATTCATGTTATATAGTTTCAAAAGCATAACACAAACTTCATACTAATGAATATGAAATCTTTCTTGGATGAAAATGGCTTGAAAATTGAGAAAGTGTGTCTCTTTTCAGTGGGAACCAGGTTTGCTACATTTTCTTAAAAATCATAGTTCCAAATTTAGCAGCTGCACAGATGTGTGTAATGAGAACTCCAAAGGATGTGATAAACTAGAGTTAAGCATATTATTCTAGATTTAGGATCAATAATAGAATGTTAGGTTATAGACATATTATGTTTTAAGAGTATCCTGTAAAAAATGTGCAATGCTCAAAGAATGATTCCAAATGGTTTGCACAATAAAACACAAATGGAGCAAGAGGCCAAGGTAACAAAAACACAAACAGAAGAGACAGAAAAGCTCTAAAGAGAATAATGAATAAGATCAAGTTTAGATTCAATTTCATTTTCTCAGAAAAAAGATGCAGTAAATGCTCCCAAGTGCCAACTGCAATGACAGGTCAAGAATACCTAAATGAGAAAAACAAACTCTCATTTGAGCATACATTGTAGAATGCATGCAGTTCACACCAATTTGTTGAGTTTTAGATTCTTGAACAAGGATCAAAGAAAAAATTAATATCTGTGATTTATAAAGACCACAAAGAATAATCCGAATCTGATTCCCTTATTATAGAACTGGCAATACTCATTAATCTTTAAATCTTAAGTTACCTTCAAAATAAGCTGCTTCAAAAATAGAAGCATGAATGCTCGCAGAGATATGATTTCTTTCTGGGATGGCCGAGGTCCTTCTGAAATAAATGAAAAGGGGTTGCATGATTTCAGTTAGGCAGCATACAAATTAACAAACAAACGAACAATTTTACTAGTTAAATATTGCAGAAAATCTTGTATGCATATAACTTTCTACTTTTAAATGAAATTAACACTACATTTATTTGTCCATTACATGTTCATTTATTATTTTAAAGCACTTGTTTCATTTCATATTTTTCAATTGCAGAGGACTCTAAATTAAATTATAGAGGCCTGTCCATTAGTAAAAACGTGTATGTAGCAGAACAAGATCCTGGTCCATTAGGAGAAAATCCAATTGAATTTAACAGAATTTACTAGCAGGTAGAAACTTTTTTTCTTTAAATTATACAAATAATTTAAAATAGGACATCAGCTTGAAATAGACTTGTTATACAGCAATGACATTTTTGTGAACATGCATTTTATAAGCATTCATATGAAAACAATGCATTTTTCTCTTACACTTACCCAAACCTTTAGGAGTAATTCCACTGCTATCTGCAGGATTAACCACCCAGTAGTAATATTTTAGTGTGTGCATTAGTTGCAATACTGTTCCTACTCTACGTATCGTATTGTAGATAGTAGCAGTACCAATGAATTCAGCAGACAAGTAGGTATATAGTGATAACTGAACCTAAAGAACATCATGAAAATATAGGGTATTAATTTATCTAAGTTTTAATTATAGATTTGATGACAAACAAATAATCAAGGTAATCAAAACAATTAAAGGTTATTAATATTCATGACATAAACATGGTAGGCCGGTATGAAATAACAAACTAAATTACAATAAAATGAAAATAAAATGATGGAAATGTGCTATACAAGAACTGAGAATAAAATATACTGTATGAATAGAACAATGTATTTGAAGAACATTTTATCCAGAAAACATTGTTATCAGATGTTTCAATAAAGGTGTATATACACTGTCACATGAAGTCGGAGTGAGGCCAACCTTATTTTATCCAGAGAGATTCTATGTGAAAGGAAAATATTACTACTTCCAGTAATAGAAGGAATAATTGAAGTATTCAATTTCACTGCACATGTTGTGCATTGATAATAAAGGATTGAATGAATGAAGAAACCAAAAGCTAAGATGCTCCAACTAATCTAAACACTTGAGTTAGGTGAGGTAGGAAAAATAGTCTGTTTTTTACATTTTCAAGTTTACTTTCTGATTGTAGCTTCCAAGCAATTTCATTTTTGCCAGCATAGATAATAATAAAGTTTTACATTCCTCACTTTTATTAATAATTCATGTATTAAATATATATCCTTCTAGTATTAATAAACACAGTTAATTATAAAATAAGAAAAAAATTACAAGATGCAAATAAAGCATTAAAAATACATTAGTTTTTATTAATTTAAAAATATAAATTTATTTTTACTACTACTAATACTGCAGTGAAAATGTATAGTTCACTGACCTTTGCAGGAGTATGAATCCAAATAGCAGGATTAAAAAGGATGTGGTCGCATAATTGCTTTAATAGAGGTGCTCCATGAGAGAGCCCATCAAGGTATTTTGCAAAAGACAGAAACTGTTCCAGCACAGCTCTCGTTATATGAACTCTGGATGACTGGAAAAATTAATGTTACATATCATATCAGTAGATAGTCAAACATGAATATTATGTTCAAGCCAAAAAACAGAAAGAATTGCTTTCATGGATCAGTTGATGCACAGCTGATAAATCAACTGTTGGACATGTATAAACTGAAATATATATTTCAGAACAATTCTTTCAACTTGTCAACAATAGTCATGGGGTACTGAAGGAGGGAATAGGCAGGTCTTAGAATGAAGCCTTCCATAGGGATGCACTAGGGAAACATTTGTGGATTTTCTTTTTCTGCAGCTCCTGATCTGATCGGGCAGGTTCTTAAACTTGATCTGTTTTTACCACAAAATTTATTCCTGGTTTGCTCAATTCTCGGGAAGTTATCTGAGAGATGAATAGAGACAAAGACATAGAGAGATTCCTAATTCTCCTTTCCATAATTTCTCTAAGATTGGAACGAATACTTATAGCTATTGCCTAATCTTAAAGCTAGTTTACAGAAAGTCTTTGATTTATAACCACGTTTGGAACCAGAATTTTAGTCATAAAGTTTTGCAGTAATAAGTCAAGCCACCCACATGACTGGACCTGATTTTTTTTTACTGTTTTCATGGATTTTTTTAAAGTAAACCACAGCTATTAAGCAAAATCCAAAGCAACACTTTTGCTGGAAAAAAAAACGATTATGTAAAAGTAGCTAAGGCGCCAGGTTAGAAATTTCAGAATTCAATATTTCATTAAACATATATATTCACTGTCACATGAAGTCAGAGTTAAGGCCAACATTCTTGAAATAATTTATGTTCCAGGGAGGGAAGAGATTATACAAGCTAGCATAATGTTCAAATAGTATAACCATGAATTAAGTCAAATAAAGTATATCAAAATATTCAGATATGCCTACAATATAACTTTTTCACTTACTTTTTCAAGAAGATAACCAATCACAAGGAATCCTTTTCCACCCAACATTTGTTCTTGCATGGCTACTGAACTCTTAAGGAGCTCCACCAAGAAAGCCAAAAGTGTAGCACTGCACATAAAATACAGATATCAATCAGATATCAAATATTGTACATTTTATATTATAGCTTTTTTAAACTTCATAATATTTAAATAATAAAGTGTACTTTTTATATCAAGATTTAAGCTTATTAATTTACTTTATAGATATTAAGAATTGATAAGTATATCCTATTTTAGGATATCAAAGTAAAGAGGTTTACAAATTTAACTCCCAAATCTTTTCAAGATTATAAGCAGTGTTGTTGATATATAAGAATGTATATACATAATGGAAAATTATGTTGTTTTACAGCAGTAATTCTTTGATTAATTATTTGTATAGTGAAGATTCAACATAAGAATCAATGTACAATAAGTCTGTCAAATATACAATAACAAACCAAGTGCAATCCTTGGATATGGAAGAAAGATGTACATCTCCCATACAGAATCACCAAGTTTTCTAAGATTTCACATGAGTTTGTGCTGCTTTTCCAGTGCCAGAGTGGACTAAAAATACTTTGCCATCACTTTGCCATCAATTTTACATTAATTCCAACTTGGAAAGCACAGATGAAAATGGGTGTTGTTTTGCAAGCCATATTTTTATGTGATTTAGAGCTCTAAATTACATAAAAACCTGGAACTCAATAAACTCTAGTGGAATGTGAAGGAGACACATGCAACTTCCATGAGATCAAAAATGGCTCAGCTTGTTAGATAAGAGAATATATCTCCATACATAGATAAGTGACAAAACTAACTTAAATATTAAAAGCCCTTGATTTAATAGCTTGTTTTAAAAATGTAATATGGAGTGAAAATTTCAGCTATGAGGGGAAAAATAGTTATCTGAAAACAATTTAATATTAGCTGGAATAAAAAGATAAACAAAACAGAATATGAAACAATGTAACTGTAAAACATATCTACACTGAAAAAAGTAAGTATATATTTACACCCAAAATATAATTTTAAAATGCTTTATTTAGTAAATATATTAATGAATCAGCCCTTCTAATTTAGGACCCTGTCTCTTTCATCTATCCTGATGAGGAAAACCCAGCTTACCATGAAACTTGTTGATCAACCTTTTACAGCCACAAGACAACATTGCTTAAGCGGCTGCCATCTTGATGTCTATCTCACCATATAAATAGCCCTGAGTATGATCAGAAAAGCAATCCCATACATGATTACTCAGAAATCTATTACATTCTAGGGGACTTGCTTCCAGTTAGTGGACATTGCGCTGTAATCTATAGCATTTTTCTTTAAAATTTCATAAGATAACTGTATGATATTGTTTTTAAAGTAATAAGCATTTACCTTTGTTTATCAAAATACAGTTTAAAAATCTATTTAATTTTGTTTTGGGGTGGCTGGGTTATAGATTATCTATAATTAAAACTACCTGTAATTAAAGTGATTTTAATAATTTATTTTTATAGCTTTAATATTTTTTTATAAGTCATCTTATATGTTGTTGGCCAAAGATTAGATACAATAAGCTAAATAAAGTAAAGATTCTCTTGCAATGTTTTGAAGAATGTATAAGATCAAATCATTCTCTATTATATAATTCAAATCTTCAAGCAAGTCTTTGATAACTTAAAAAAGGACTCATTATACTAATTCCATCTGCCCTGTATTTTCAATTGAAAATAACAGCCCAAGGCTATGCATAGCATGTCAACAATAATAAATGAGATTCACATATAATTTATATGCTCTAAATATATTGACAGAAATAATTCAATATTCATAGCCAAATCCAATTCTCAGAGGGCTCATGAACGAATAGTGTTAAACAAATATATGACTCAATAATAATTCTAAATTTTATACTTTATAATATGAGGAACTATGCCAAAAGTAAATTGTTTTGTTGATGCCGTGACTTAACTAGATAAACCAAAAAAAGGGAAAAATACAATGCCAATCTACATCTTCTCCCTCTTTTTAAAAAGGTAAATGTAAAATCTCTTTGACTTTTGGTAGTTTCAAGGATACCTTAATATTGTTTTCTTGGCAACACTGCCTTATTCTGGGTTGCATTGTTTTTAAATTTAACCATAGTGTTTGATAATTAGATGATTTAGAGATTCATTGCACAAGTGGAAAGGTGATTTTGCCACTAAACAGTTAAATGTATTCCTGCCAACACCTCCTTTACTAGCAACATCAGCTTTGTAGTTAATGCTGCTGAATACAAAATATCACTTCTTATATTTCTCTAGATCCACCTTGTTTTATTTTTGTTTGTTTAAAAATTAATTAAGTAAAACTAGCACACATTCAGTGTCATCACAGCACAGTAAAAGCCTAGATCACATACTGTTCTCAACCACAGAAAAAGTAATGTATTGATTTTACTACATTTCTCCCACATGAGTATGCCTAAATATATTTTGAGTACCATTAACCACACAAAAACATAAAGAACTTAGGCCTAATGAAGAAAGGTAATTTAATTTTCATAAAATTAAATCATATATTCTAAATATATTTTGGTATGACTCAATAACTAAAATAATTACAATGATTTGTCAATCTGATTAATCAATTTACCTTTATATTACACTACTAATTAGCCTAGAAATATAACATTATCAATAATGATTGACGGATCTATAATAATGTTAGAGTCTTTCTCATTCTCTTTTTAAAGGTCATAATTACGTTTTATGCATAATAAAAATGACTGAAGAGAGATTAAACATCTCTGATATTCCTTTCTGCATTTTGTTCAACTCTTTCCTCTGTCAACAATAAAGTCAAAATACTGCTCTGTGTACATCTAATCATCTTCTGAAATCCATCATAATAAAACAAATAGCTAGAGGTCTAAAACATTAAAAATACCAATGACATAGAATCCATTTATCTTCAAATTCTGTTTTAAATATAAATAGTCAGAACAGATTACTTTACAACAATAATTTATGAAAACACCTTTTTCTCTGTACAGAAAAACCAGCACAATAGATACCCAAATGACTGTTACATAAAAAGAAATTAAAGAACAATAAAATCACAATGCCTTTTATGGGAAAACATAATTAGAAACCTTGGTAAAATCACTTCTAAAATAATTCATACCTCCATACTGTCAAATTAAAATACCATAGAATGCTCATTAGGATAATGTGGTCTGAAATTGACCAACACAACTTTGACACAATTGATCATTTTATTTGTAGTTTAAAACCAGTAGCTATGTTCATATGCTATTCTGACTTATGTTTGGTGTGCATACTGTTTGGTTATTTGTGCCAGCAAGAATGCTTTAGTAAACCAGAAACTCCATGTATCATTTATTTAACATTATGGGAGTGAATCTCCTTTTTTATTTTTTTCTAATACCCCACTAACCCAAATCTGAAAATATAATCTATTGTTGGCATTGAATTCCTAACTTCATTATTTAAGATGGGATTTTAAAACAAAGCATTGGTTTATTCATTCACACCCACTGGCAAAACAACTGAGAGAGCAAACTATCATTGTACAGCAGTATACTTCCTAATTATTGCACGTTGCAAATGAAGCCAATGTATTGTATGTAAAAAGTTAGCTTTTAACAATAGAACATACACCTTAAATATTTATTCTAATAGATATTTATCCACTTATTTTTTCAACTGAAAAAAATCATAAATGGATAATGAGTAAATGAATCATAGGCACTTGAAGAGATCTATAAGTCCTTGTTTCTGAACATATGAAAAGCTATGATCAAATGCAAGTCTTAATTAACTTTCTTAGAATCAGTAAACAAAACTTCAATCACTGATCCTATATTTTGTAGCTATTATTTACAGCACTAAAATTATATATATATTTGTTATATTTTGTATTTTTTTTACTAAATACAGAATTACATTTCTGAATTACATCTTTGTGAATGATAGTTTACAGAAATTAAATATACTAATACTCAATATTAGCTCAATGTTGACTGCCTGTCATACTCTAAAATTTTATTGAGAAATCCAAATGCTTCCAGGAGAGGTTAGAGATATAATTTGGATCGTCATATGAACAGTATACCATTAATATGTGGGGGGATGGGTTTACTTAAAATCCATTTTTACATGTACACATATGAATGAAAGCTCTACTTTGTCAATATCTACCCTGAAATCTAAGATCCATATGTCAAAGTGCCAATCCTTACACAAAAATACATACATAAGTAACCATTATTTATTTTCATATATTTATATCCAACTATTCAATTTCAAGAATTCTTACTACAGCTTAATATTTGACATTGTGGTCAGCAGAAGAAAATTAGTTTGCATTGAACATCAAATTTATTCCAAAATGTACTCCATGAAAATCTTTATACAAAGTCATTATCGAACAGAGGGGGAGTAACATTTATAAACAACTTACCAGGAACTAAACTGCATTGGACTGGTACAGGATTCACATTAAACTTGCAAAATTCTGTGCATTGCCATAAAAATCTCTCCATTGTTGCCTATTTCCAACTCCCCTAGATGTAAAGGCAAATATAAAGGATACTTCAGGCCATTCCTAGATCTCCACTATACCATGTCTCACCTAATATACAACAGTATGTGCCCATAAGATAGTAATATATACACAATACAATGGCCAATACTACTGAAGTTTATCTATAACAGATAAATTGGATCAAACCAATTGTCCACATATGGCTGAACTGTCCAAGTTTTAGAACTCTCAGAAAAACATGGATCCTCTCTGTCCTCTCTATCCATCTTCATCCTTGAGAAGCAGAGAAGATCAGTTCTGCTAAACCGAAGATTGTAATTTCCATCTAAAATTGGAAACTCTTAAGCATATTCAGCATTATCAAAACCTAAAAATAAGTTTAGGTCACCATTCTTTCCTTCCACCAATTTTCTGCCTGTCTAGCTACAGAAGCAGAAAACTGGCAGGAAAACATGCCTGATATCTACCCAAGTATCATTAGACTTAAATACTGAAATTAAACTCAGCAGCAATGACGGTAAGGACTAGAGTGTTTGTAATTTCCATTCTAAATGAAACAAGTTTTATGATAAAACACCATGTCTTGGTTAAATCATCTGTACATTTATAATAGCATTCTTAATAATGCTAGTCATAAGGAAATGGGGATAAAAATGAAACTTGCCAAAGTTTTCAACAGAAGACACATTAAAATTAACATATAAAAGTACATTACATGCTCACCATGCTTTGTTATTCTAAATAAATTGCTTTTCTGATATTTTCAGACCCATGAAGAATTTATGACAGCCTTAAAATTATATATAGTCAAGAGTCTGAGACAGATCTGTAGAATTTCATCTTCTTCTAGGTAACATATTCCATTTATATTACAAAACATTACTTTGTTAATTAAGATGAAGCTTTTAAGAGTAGAATCTAATAAGTGACTGGGTCTTATTTATAGAGCACTGAGAACCCACCCGGCATTTTATTAATTTGCAGTCAATTCAGCATTCCTTCAACACAGGTTGGCATAGTCCTTCTAAATATTCACAAACAGGGCATATGGGCATTTCTGTGCTCACAGTCTGTTTGAACTCTGTCAGATTCTATTTATCAATGCCACTCAACCTAGTCTTAACATAAAGTCAGTGAGATGGTGGCATATAAAATAAAAGGAAGGAAGGAAGGAAGCAAGCACGCAAGCAAGCAAGCTATGGGCAAAAATTGAATACATTTGAAAAGACATACTTCTAATATAAAATAAAAATGATTAAAAATTATAACAGATTAGACAACCTTTGCCCTATTCATTGTTTCAGAATAATTTCCTTATCTAAACAACAGCAGCAGCAACAACAACAAAAATGACCATGGATGGGCAGAAAAAGCAATAGGACTGCAATTGACTTCCTGCTGCCTTTCCCATTCAGTTTCCCTTTGGGAAGCTGTCAGAGAGCATTGGAAACCAACTTTCCTTCCTTTCCTCCCTCCCTCACATTCTGTTGTTATCCACTTCCCTCCATCCCTCCCTTCAATACTTGTTGACTTCCCTTTTACTTTTCTTATGGGAAGCTGGCAGTGAGAAAGTCAACAAAAAGTTGCAATTCCAATGCCAGCACACAGACCAGTTGCTGCTGCTATGTAGGAAAGGGAGCAGGGGGTATGCAAAGATGTAGCAAAGGTTGGAGATCATGTAATTCCTGTCTTCCCCATTCTCATTTAAAATATCTTTATAAACTACATTTTTTTTCAAAATTCACCACATTTGGATGTATCAACACTTCCATTGTAGAAAGCCGGACTAGTATTTTCATATAGATTTGCAATTTAATTTTTTCTCATACTAAAAATAAAGCATTCCTTAGGTGGTGTCTTTGAAAATAGCTATGCACCTTACTTCTTCCGTACCATAAACAGGTATGCCACACTAATTGAAGATTATGACCCTCCAATAGTAATAATCTTTTATGCTTCAGATTAATTTATTCTTTTGCCCATGAAAGTAAAGATGCCTGGTAATACAATTCCCAATTCAGCAACCCAAAGCCCCTATTGCCTTTTGACTCCTATAGCATTTTCAATTTTATTCTTGCTTTTTTCCCTTACCAAATATATTTCAAAATTGTTTTATTCAATTCTTCAAAATATTTTTCTCAAGTTTTATTGGTATTGTTTAAAAGAGGAAAAGTAGTTTCGATAATATATTCATTTTTATAGTAGCTATTCTCCCTGTCATTGAGAGTTGTAGATTCTTCCATTTCTCCAAATCCAAGTTGATTTATTGCATTAATTTTATATAGTTATCATCTTTCTTTGTTGCGCATGTTGCTGTTAGGCAGATTCCTAAATATTTCACTTTTTTGACTATCTGAAGATCTACCTTCTTTGTCAATTCAATTCTGTTTGTCTGTGAGATTTTTAACTATTATTTTGGTTTTTTCTTTCTTTATTTTTAGTTCTCCATACCTCTATTTTCTATCGATCAGGGTGCGGTTTCTAATGGTTCTTCTAGTATGAAAACTAGGTCATGTGCAAAGCCTTGTAGTTTATATTTTTCTTGTTTTATTTCCATTTTATTTCTGGATCCTGTCTAATATTTCTAGTTAATACTTCCAAAGTGAATATAAATAACAATGAAGATAATGGACTCCCTTGCCTTGTACCTTTTTTTAATATGATTTTTAATTTGGTGGTGACATTGGGGCAGTGCAGAAGAAAAGGGAACTGCTCCAATCTCTTGACTCTGATTCTTTCACGTCGGGGGACCTTTCAAGGTGCAGCAGACCTGGAAGGCCACACAAAATAGAGGTGAAGCGTGGGGGCAACAAGGTGAAAGGCAATCATCCGTTGCAATGAAGGGAAACCTCTACAACCTGATGTGAATGTGCTTGTCACTGCAAGATGGCAGACCCGAGGCCGTGACTAGCCTCAAATGAGGAAGCAAAGATATAATTAACCAACTGTGTCATACAAGTGAGTGAAATTATTCTGGGCCATAACAAAGGAGAAATGTCCAAGGCAGATGAAGTCTGTGATTTTTTTCGGTGTGAGAAAGGAGCTCCAATTGTGAAAAGCGGTGACAAAGAGGTTGAGCGGAGTTTAAGGACTTAAAAATAATAAAAACCGAGCAATTGTCGGAAGGGAGACTACAAGGCTAACAGCAAAACTGTGAAGCAGGAGAATATTTGGAAAGAAAAGTGCTTGGAGAAGGAAAACGGACTGGATTGGAGGTTGAACAGTTGAACAACAATAAAAAGGTTAAAAGGAGTGGTTGAAAATGTAGAAAAAGAAAAGGGGAGAAGAAGGAAGTGAGGTGGCGATGCGTAGGCAAGACAAGGTGGCAATTGGTGTAGAGTAAGGAGGTGAGGAAAGTGGTAAGAAAAATACTGTCTGAAAGCTGAGGCGAATTGGAGAGAAAAGGGGGAGCAGTACATTGCGGAACGTTGCGGAAGGTTAGAGCAAGCTGAGAGAGCGCAGATGGTCGGGAGATGGGAGACAGACGGATGGGAAGATCAAGTGGGTTAGAGTGGCGAGATCAAGGAAGCAAAAGGAGAGGTACAACAATAGAGACAGACGGACAGCCAATGGCAGAAATAGAACGAGAGGACAGTGAGGAGAGGAGATAGAAGACAGGAGACGCATGGAAGATCGAGTGGATCAGAGCAGTAAGAGTGTGGAACTGAGATTATGTACGACATACAGAGAAAGAGAAAGAACGAGAAGCAGCGGGCCAAACTTTTTGACTCGTGGGCCACAATGACGGGCTCCCCCTCCCCCCCAACCTTACTCCCCCTCCCACAGCCCCCCTCCCCTGCGTGTCTTTGCAGGCATGGGATACCGAATGCAGCAGCCATGGAGAAGGTAAGAGGGTGGCGGGTAGGAGCGGGGGGGCGACGGACACGCGCGGCTCCGCAGCGGCAATGCTGGCTCTTCTTCCACCGCCCAGGTGCTGCTGATGGGGAAAAGCGTTTCCGGTAAGATGAGCGTGCGCTCCATCGCGGGATTTAGTTGGCGAAGTGGAGCACATGCTCGTCTTACCAGAAACGCTTTTCCCCATCAGCAGAACCTGGGCGGTGGGAGAAGAGCTGGCGTTGCCACTGTGGAGCCACGCCCGCCCGCTGCCCTGTTACCTTCTTCTCCATGGCTGCTGCGTTCGGTATCCCACGCCTGCAAAGACACGCAGGCGTCAGCGGCCTGTCCTGCTTTGCCGGGTGGCTCCCCGTGGCACTCCCCGGATGGCTCGGCGGCCTCTTCGGTGTGTGAGGGGCCCAGCAGGTGTGGAAGGGCGCGGAGCGGGGGGAGCAGCCACTCCGTGTCATCATCCTGACAGCCCCAGCCTCGCGTAGGTCACTCGCCCAGCGTCAGATGATGCTACGCGCCGATCACCGAAGCAGCAGCACCCAAAGAGCGACCCTCTCGTGCACTCTGCAAGGGAAAGACGGCTGCGCGCGGTGCGAGGGCTTGCTGTTCGCGCGCGGGGGACATTTCTGGAGAGCTCTGGGACGTGGAAGCCGGATCAGTGTTGAGTGTCAGTGAGGGCGGAACTCCCCAGTCTGCCCCAGAACTAGTTCAGCGGGCCGGATTAAAAAGCCCAACGGGCCGGGTGTGTCCCGCGAGCCGTAGTTTGCCCATGTCTGGACTATACTCTTGGTTGCCATCTGAAATGATTCAGCCATTCAGACTTGGATTTGATTGCTTCTCTTTACTTTCAAGTTCAAGGCTGCTCTTGATTTACAGAAGAGCTTCAAGCTATGATGTGACAGAAAAAATGCCTAAAGTGCTGATGAAATTGACAAAGAGTGACCTAACTATGCTGGACAACTAGGTCACATCTTCATCCTTTCATCTTAGGGAACATATTTGGGAAGAGATTGCACTGCTAAAGGAAGCTGGTCAGAGTTCACTTTTAGACTGAAGTATAAGGCTGAAGCAACACTGACTGAAGTTGTGGATAATCTCTGGCAGAGCAAATTTTGGGAATGGTATATCATTCTTGATCACTTGCGCTTTCTAATACCACCTTTTAATAATGGATCATGTTATCCTTGGACTGGCCCAGGGGATTGGGAGTAGGGTGTTTTGTGATGTCCCTCATAGCTCTGTTGTTTCCACACTCCTATTCAAAATGGAATTCACTAGTCATTAGGGTTCAGTATCACCAGTATACTATGATCCCAACTGTTTATTTGTCCTTAGGCTATCCCAAGTGATGCTGTTGGGATTCCCTTCTGGAGGCCATAGAGTTTGAAGATTTAGTAGTTTGGGGTTTTAAAGTCCTCTGGATTGAGAGATTTTCCATATTTAATGTATTTTTTGTGTATAAGCTGCTCCGTAGCTTTAGAGAGGAAAACAAGAAAAAAAATCTGCCTCTGCCTCCCAGCAATTTGCCTCTCGCAGCAAAAAGCCAATAGCCAGCAGCCAACAACTTGGTAAACTTCAGCACAGCCTGATTTAGTACAAGCAGCTGATTGGCAGTTGGATCTGACTCCTGGAATACCAATGATCAGCTGTTCCAGGGTGCAGAAATCACTGTGGCCTATTGCCGCCTATTGCCACCTCCACACACCCCATTTTTGACCTTTTTTTAGCCTGTTTTTGGCATGTTTTTGGGCATTTTGGCCCTTTTGTTCTGCCCTTTTTTCAACCTTTTTTGGCCCTTTTTTTGCTCAATTTTCAGTCATTTTTAGGCCCCAAAAAGGCTAAAACAGGCTGACAAAAGGCCAAAAATGGGCCAAAAAAGCTGAAAAATGGGCCAAAAAAGGCTGAAAATAGCCGAAAAATGGACCGAAAAAAGGGGCTGGCAGGTGGGTGGGGCTTCAGCAACATTCATTGTCTAAGACACACAGACATTTTCACCCACTTTGGGGGGGGACTGTGTCATATACACCAAAAAATGCAGTAGTTCCTGATTGAACTGACATAATTTGGAGGTCTTTCTGGCTTTGAAGGTACTGTTCAAGAAATAGGTGACAGACATTGTCAGGAGGACTTTTGCACGAATCTGTTTTGTTTACCAATTGAGCCTTTTCTGGATCAAGAGATCTTGCTCACAGTCACCCAGGCATTGGTAATATCCCATATGGATTAATATGCTCCACATGGAGCTTCCTTCAAAAAATACTCAGAAGCTGTGACTAATCGACAATGCAGTTATGGGCACATTTCATTGAGTACATCACACATTATGTGAGTACATCACACATGATGTACACCATGTTACACCACTGCTCTATGAGCTACGTCCCAGTAGGTTTCCAGGTGCAATTCAACGTGTTGATTACCACATATAAAGCACTTCAAGGGCTTTATAATCCTTCAAGGACAGGGTTATTTGCAAGACCACTTCCTTGCAGCTCTTTTTGTTCAGCCCACTAGATCTATCAGTTCAGGGATGCTCCTGGTCTAATTTATTAAGCAGTACCTTCTGATATAACCAGAGAAGTGTACCCTATATGTCATGGGATCTATAGTATACTTTGTGACATAAATATTTCTCTAAAAAAAAATTTCATAAATTATTCATGACCTGGATATTCATCTGGGCATGAGACCTATAGATTGGATAAAGCTACTATTGTAATTTTTCTGATATGATTGGATTATAAAATTTGAGTTGTATTGTTGTCTTACTGTTATTTGCTTTGTCTGTATTGCTTTGTTTTTTTTCCTTGTGTTCTCCATCCAGAGTCATGATTAACAGATGGGTGGCTATTTAAATTGATTACATGAATATATTAAGTTATAAAGAAAGAAGTATGTTCAAGTATTTCAATCCAAGCCATTTAAGACTCTAAAACATAAGAAACAGGAGTTAAAATTAGGGTCATAAATAAAAAAGTCCATTTATTTCTTAAGAGATGAGGTATTGTGGTTCATTTAGTTAGATTACTGGGAATTATAGCAGACAAGTTCTGAACTGAACACTTGGAGGCATCTTCAAGGGCATCCTTATATATAACATATTACAGTAATCCAATCAGGAAGTTACCAGAGCATGGTTCATTATAGCTGAGCTACACCTATCCAACAATGCTTACAGTTGCTGAACTAACTTAAGCTGAAAAATATACCTACTTTCTTCTGCTAAGGCTAGCAGTACTTTCAGTAATAATGTTGAATCAATCAATCCTATTATTATAAACCATGTGAAGATGAATAAACAGCAGTCTCCCAAACATAAGATTCAAAGCACCTTTATCATGTCAGAATTTGATTTCAAAATCTTAGTCAATATCTAATATTTTATAATTTAGATAATTGTGCAACACTTCCCTTGCTAGCAATGAAATAGAGTTAGATATTGGCAGTGTAGTAGTGATGTATTGCTGAAATTCTCAAGTGAGTCAACCATATAAACCTTAAGCAGAACTTCATTTAGTCCAACAACCTTAATTTAGTCACACACCATTCCATTAAATCTCTTACCATGTACTTTGATATAATGCTCTTTCTATTGATGCAGAATATGTATTTTGATATAATAAACATTTTATTGATACAGAATGTATAAATAGATGGGTTGATAAAAGAATAAATAGAGAGATAGGTAAATAGATGGATATAGGAAAGGGCTGTTGGTCTTACCTGATATGCTCCTTCTCGATGTGCTGAGAAGAGAATCCAAGTATAGATAGCATCTCTGTCCCCTGAGCTCATAACTGAGTCAATCAATCCTTTTAAACATGTCTCCTTCCTCCTTTGGCTCCCAGTTTCCGGCGAAGTCCAAGCAATTGACATTGGCCTGCCACTCGTGGACTCAGGACCGGATGGTAACCAGGGTGGGTTTGGATTCCCTTCTCATTACATTGAGAAGCAGCATATCAGGTAAGACTAATGCCCCTTCTTCAATGTGCTGAGGAAGAGAATCCAAGCATTTGACGTACCAAAGCCAGTCATCTTAAGGGCAGGCAGAGGTCCTGAGTCCCCCTCTTAATATGTACTTGTTCAAGAATGCACCTGCCGAAATCTGCTTCAGCAGACGTGAAGATGTCCAACTTCTAGGTCTGATAAAGGGGGATGGAGACGACCACATCGCTGCCTGAGAAATTTCTTCAATAGGTGCTTGAGTAAACCAGGCCACCATCGTAGCTGCACTCCTTGTAGAGTGGGCCATAATATGTCTTGGTACTGGGAGAACTTGAGTCTCGTAAGCCTTGGGGATGCATGCTCTCAACCATTGCCCTATCGTTGATGGTGTGACTTTGGAACCTAATGAACCTAACTGATCTGCAAACCATGGACGCCTGGGCCAACGAGCGGCCCAGGAGAAGGATCTCTACCCTCTCCTCTAATAGTTTCCTGATTACCCCTGAAATAAGGGGTAGAGGTGGAAAGGCATACAGCAGCTCTGGGGACCACAGATAGCAGAGCGCATCGACCCCTTCTGTGCCTATCGTGTTGAACCTGGAGAACTTATGGAGTTGGGCGTTCAATGGAGTGGCAAACAGGCCCAAGGCAGGGTGACCAAATCTGTCTGACAGCTACTGGAACAGATCGGAATGCAGTTGCCATTCCGAATGATACACCGTCGCCCTGCTGAGCCAATCTGTCTGTATGTTTGCTGTTCCCAAAATGTGAGCTGCCTTGATAGACAGGAGATGTCTCTCCCCACAGAGTCCCAAGCATTCCGCCTCCCACATGAGGGGCTTGGAGTGG
This sequence comes from Myanophis thanlyinensis, assembly GCA_017656035.1. Taxonomy (NCBI): domain Eukaryota; kingdom Metazoa; phylum Chordata; class Lepidosauria; order Squamata; family Homalopsidae; genus Myanophis; species Myanophis thanlyinensis. Next base: position 28,167 of record JAEANM010001054.1, read on the forward strand.
GTGCCCCCTGGTGGTTGATGTGGGCTTTGGTGGCCATGTTGTCTGTCAGGAGAAGGACATTACATCCTGAAATCGTGTCTTAGAAGTGGCGGACTGCCAAATGCACTGCTCTCAGCTCTAGCCAGTTGATGTTGTGTATTTTGTCTGCCTGAGTCCATTGGCCCTGTGCCATGAGAGACCCTAGATGTGTCCCCCATCCGAATAGGCTGGCATCTGAGGTAACTATCAGGCATCTGGGCTCCCATAAGGTACTGACCTTTGTAATGGCCTGTGGCTTCCACCATTGGTGTGACCAAACTACCTGTGAAATACGAACCCTGGTACTTGCGTTGCTGCAGCCTGCTCACTGATGAGAATGCAGAAACTACTGCAATGTTCAGGCATGTAGACGAGCCCATGGGACGATGGATATGCAGGACACTATCTTTCCCAAAAGTTGGAAGAGGGAAGCCAATGACACCTGATTGGAGGACCTGATTTGATTCACGAGCTATGATGTTCTGCTGATGCTCTTTGGAAAGGAATACTTGACATGAGACTGTGTTTATGATCACCCCCAGATGTTGGAGATGAGTATTGGGAGTCATATGACTTTTCTCTACATTGATCGAGAATCCATGGCCCTGAAGGGTCTGGACCACTACCTAGAAGTCCTCTGTCACCTGGTGATGGGAGGATGATTAGATTAGGATATTGTCCAGGTAACACTGAACTCTGATAGGTATTTCTTTCAGATGTACTGCCAGAGCCGCCAAGATTTTGCTGAAGGTTCTGGGTGCTGATGAAATGCCGAATGGGAGGGCCTTGTATTGGAAATGTCATCCTGCAAACAAGAACCTGAGGAACCTTCTGTGGGCCAGCAGGATGGGAACATGAAGATATGCTCCATCAGGTCAATGGAGGTGAGAAAATCCCCTTCCCTGACGCTGTCCAGATTGGATTAGAGATTGCATTTTGAACCTTTTGTGTTGAATGGAGTTGTTCAGCTTCTTGAGGTCCAGGATGGTCCTTCAACCCCCCGAAATCTTCGGGACGATGAACAGGATGGAGTAAAACCCTTGACCTTCCTGGTCCTTTGGAACTCCTTCGATAGCCTGGATGTTAATGATAGCCTGGTTGATGGCACTCTCCATGAGATGACGTTTCATGGGGTCCTTGGGAATGGTGCAGCAGATGAAGTGACTTGGAGGCATGGAAAGAAAATCAAAGAAGAGTACCAACCTTATGGTGTTAAGGACCCAGAGATTTGTCGTGGTCGCCTCCCATAGGTTTGCCAATAGACTCAAGCAGCGACCAATGGGAGGGTTATACTTGTCATCACTTGGAGCATCAGTAGGGCCAGGTCCCCAATCCCCAGAATGGCCTCTTGGACTGAAACTGCTGTCTGCCTCGGTCATGAAATCCAGAGGTATCTTGGTGACCACCTGTTTGTTGAAATGAGGGCTTGGACTGGTGTTGTGAATAGATCCCCGATTCAAAGAGCTAAAAGGAAGGTTTTCTGGAATATGGAGAGGGATGCTAATCCGTTCATCTGAACATGGAAGGGAGCTTCTCCCTCAGGATGGAATTCAGAGTCTCTCCAAATAGCTTGCCTCCTTTATAGGGGTCAGAGACCAATCTACATTTAGACTCCATGTCAGCCTGCCAGTGGTGGAGCCACAGGAGATGTCTAGATACCACTGAGATGGGCCCCCAGGACCCCAAGGATACCAGGACCCCAAGGGAATAAAGGACTTAATATAAAATCTAAGGATTGCTTCTGCTCTATATACTAACACTGAGATTCTGAATATCTTTGGTCAAACTTTGGTCAAGGCTAAACTGCTGAGACAAATAGGAAATTGCTGAGATAATAAAATATATTTTTATTCATATGGTACAGAATAACCTTGAACTAAGCAGACAGCT
>JAEANM010001055.1:0-30071 GCA_017656035.1 Myanophis thanlyinensis
CTATTCTATTAATTTGATTTAATTTGTTTCTCTCTAAAATTCAAAATAACAATAGTGTTCTGAGTGACATTCAAATAAAAAAACACTTCCAATAAATAAGAATATATTTCCTTCTGCATTAATTATGGAGAAATCCTAAGAATGAAACAGAATATCTCCCAGAGTGGAACAGAAACTTGCATTGCTAGGTTAAACATGTATTTTACCTGTTCATATTTTTTAAAAAAAAATTAAAAACATACAGAAACCTTTTCTATGTATCCATGTTCTAGACAAAAATGCTGCAGCTAATCCTCATATATGGCTACAGTTTTGCAAATATATTATACTGCATTCTTGTTTTCTTGCAGCTAAAATTACCACGTTTTTATTCTGTACTGATCACATAGATTTCAGTCTGCATCACCAACCTTACCTTGAAAACAACTTCCACGGTCCGACATACAAGAAGGAGGAAAAAACCATGTGAAGTTTTGGCTCTATAAATCCCCTTTTTGGCAACTACACAAGACACTCTGACTCCACCCTTTCGTTCCTGTCACAAGTGGTTCTTGTGTTCATAGTAAATTCATAACCACTTTACGTTTGCTGACAGTAAATATAAGGCGTTTGGCTCTTTTCTGGGTGAGGGGACAAGACATTAAGTGACTAGAAATCACAGCTCAAGTTCAAAACAAGATTATTCAAAATCAGTCAAATGCAAAATCATTGCATTTGTATGCCACCTGTTCTAAGAATTTCAAGCAGATTACATTAAGGACAATATAGTTGAAGGTCTTCTACTCCAACCCTTTGCTCAAGCAGGAGACCTTGTACTATTGTAGAAAAAAGTTGCTAAATTATACTTGACACTTCTACTCCCATAAAAGAGGCAGAATTGCAGGAGAAAGTTTAGCAACATGGAACTCAGTTAGAATAAAGGCAGTTTAGGAGTATCCATCTTTTTTGTGAATGGTAGCCCCATCCAGCAGATCAGGAGTCAGTGAGGGGGAAGGTGTAATTCATTCTGGGATCCTTATGCTTTTTGATCTGGCCTCATCGAAGAGTAATTTCTAAAATTTGGAACATTAACTTAATCTACAGAATTGTTTCTAATTGCACTGAGTATGAAATATTAAACATTTAAATGTTCATAGATTGATGGCATAATAGAATTGGAAAGGACCTGAGAACCCTCCTAAGACTCCTGCACCTCTGACAGATATCCATCCAGCCTGTTTGAAGACCTCTTGCAAAAAAGACCTCATTATTTCATGTGGGCAGCCTGTTCCTCTATCTGACAACTCAAACAGTCAGGAAGTTCCTTCTGATGTCTAGCTTGATCTCCATCCTTGCAATTTTAATCCATTTATTGCCTTCTTGGGCAATAAAGACATGTTGTTAAATTCACTCTGTCATGGTTTACTTAATGTTGGCTTGGTAAATAAACTATAATTGGCGGCATATACTAACTTAAGACCCATGGTTTATAAACTGCATTGGCAGGAATTGCAGAAACAGTTAAGTCAAAATTGAAATTAAAAAACTACACACATATCATGACTTAATGTGATGTATAAATTCAGGCAATGCAATTTTTGTTTAATGCGCTAAAATTAATTTAATCCTAATTGAAGCAATTGAATAAAATGCTATATGTTTTTCCTGAATAACAGAACAGAATAACAGAGTTGGAAGGGACCTTGGAGGTCTTCTAGTCCAACCCCCTGCTCAGACAAGAAACCCAATACTATTTTAGACAAATGGTTGTTCAATCACTTCTTAAAAACTTCCCATTTTGGAGCATTCACAACTTTTGGAGGCAAGTTGTTTCACTGATTATTTGCTCTAACCAAAATTTCTTCTTAAATTCTAGATTACTTTTCTTCTTGATTAGTTTCCATTCATTGCTTCTTGTCCTACCTTCACGTACTTTGGAGAATAGCTTGACCCTCTCCATAATTAATATGATAGGAAACAGTAATGAACTTGATAGGATTGTAATTGCACAGTAAAAATAACCATGTGTTAGATGAGGAACAAAGTAATGTTCATTGGATATGGAATGCAAAGAGGGATATGTAACCAAATTTATAGTGACAAAAATGGCACTGAAAGCTTTTCTCCTAAGATTAATTAAGAGGAAGAACAGAATAAAAAATAAATAATAACAACGATGATGATGGGGATGATGATGATGGAGATTGAATTTTCAATATAGTACAGAAGAAAAGAAAAAAATGCACTTCCCACTTCCTGCACTGCATTTTTCATGAAATGCCCTACCTTTCCATGCTTAATCTAAATCACTTTTATAAACTTTTACAAATACATAAGCTAGACTACCATGCCTAAGCAAAATCCAGACAACCAATATTTTACAGTAAAAAGATACAGAAAGCTGTCTCTTTGATTCCATCTTGGTCTCGCAAATTTTTGCAACTATGATATGATAAATCTAAAATATACATACACACATTCATGTACAAAAAAATGGTTCAGAGAATGGACAAAGAAAATCCAAAATGGTAGTCACTACAAGTCGCTACAACCATATTATTTTCCTACTCTCCTTATTAGCAGGCGCAAGATGGATTATGCAAAGAAGCAACTCCTTTTGTCTTTCTTTACATAATTGATGTAGGCAAATTCAACCATTATTTGCACAAAATTCAAATTACCTCAATTCAGAGTTTTAGGTCTATGTTTTTTTTAATGCACAGAATTACAACTAAAACACAGTCATCTCATCAGTCATGTTTTCCTTCCATTTACCCCCATTGTCTAAAGATAGTCTATATAGTCTCTTTGAGGGTGAGATTGGTTCTGTTGCATTGGCTAATAGCTCTGTCAAGCACCATGAACTTATGCCATTACTTGGTGGGTGATTCACATGGCCTCCTATACCGAAATTAAGTTTTAGGTAGGAAATTGTGAAGTCGCCTTCATGTTTCTTATTGTTACTTGATCACACCCACCAGTAATGAAAGAATCTGCTTTTAACTGGCTATAAACAGAAACAACTTAAACTCAATAGGGTTTGTCTTCACTTCAAACACAACTTGTATTTATCATCAATAGTGGAATGTTCAAGAACAGCTGAAATCCAATGTCCTTGTGGGGGACAGATTGCCTGATAAGGGGCCAAAGCTCACTGACTTTCCCCCAGATAGTTACAGTCAACAGGGAAGGACAAATTTCTACTGGCCACAACCAATTCACCCAACACAAGGATGTCTCTGCTACTAATTTATCTTTCTAATTAGCTAGGAAGTGTTATACAATTTTTCAGTTGATGATTGTATAATCTTCCTTGAGTTAGAAACCCAAAATTACACATGATCTTGATTTAGAAAATCAAACATTCTCTAAACATTCATTTTAGTGTTTTTCCTCTACGAAATTGATCCCTCCATAGCTTCTTTCATTCATTAGGGCTTTCCTACAAAGTTTGTATCAACTTTATATTTCTTTACTGTAGCAGCAATTATAGTTTTGAAAAGTGAGTTGATGGTTCCTATTGAAATCTCAGAAGGGAATTGTTGCTCCTCTATCTTCCTTTTGTATGATTTGTACAATACATATGTAGAGAGAATTTTATAATCTTTTAAGCACTTCTTTCAGGTATTTGCTAAATTGGGTTCTGCACTAATTGTGTCAGGTACAATTGATTTGTGAAAATCTTCTTTAGTCTTCTTTAGTCTATAGATAATTTCAGTAGTTCTGATAATTTCAGTGCAACTTTTAATGCCTTCAAAGCACTTCTCATATATTACTTTGGTGTATTGTTAAAATAATCCACTCTGTTAAGTAGATAAAGGTATTTTCTTTTGATATTGCAGACAGGAAATTCAGCTTGAGAATGGCTCAGCTAAAGCTGCCTAGTGAGTGAACTTGTGGTGGAAGAAAGTTTCAGAAGGAAATTCCTGGTTTGCAGCTGAGCCACAGAGCCCTCTCCATTGCCACTGAAAACACCACTGCACACACTCACTTGTGTCCACGTGCCTCTGATAGGATCCTGCTTTCCCCCAGGATACCCTGTCCATCCTCCTCCTTTTACTCAGGTGATATATTCCCTGGTGTCCAGGCCAGGAATACTGATTGAATGATATACAGATATGCTGGCAAATGCTCATCTGGTGAACTGAAAATGCAGAAACAAGAAGGAGAGACTATGGCAAGGTTTATCTTGCCAAATAAAATGAGATTGCTACTTTTCTTGTTAGTTGCTTCTAGCTTATCTCTGTCAGTCTAGTTTCCAGGTCCCAAATCTTACACTCTTGGATCTGCTTTATAGAGTTCAGCCCTAGATGTGCTTTTGCAGCCATATGATAATTTACAAATGGTGGGATTGGTGAGATTCTCAATAGTTAAGCCATTCATGCAATAGAGGCAGAAACACACACACGCACACAGGTGAAGTTACCGTAGACATGATTATAGCATTCAAACTTTGTTGGTAACTTTCCTATAAATATCTTTCCTACTATGTAAAGCAAAACAACTATCTCAGGTAGTAAGTGCCAGGAGGCAGCAGAAAACTTGGAAAATATAACTCTGCACTTCATATGCTACCCTGCTCCTATTACCACCATGGAAGATAGAGTGCTGTAAGAAAGACAGATAAAATTGTGTTTTTGGAGCTACCATCTCTCTATAAATACTGGGGGGGGGGCGTGGTGTGCTAGGCTGGTTGGCTGCGCTGCTGCCCCTTGATTGGTTGATGGAGTTAATGTTGGTATAATGGGCTGTGTGATAGCCTTGCGAGTTTTCTTGTGATGATATCCTGGGTCTTGTGCTATAATCTCCTGGGTCGTTTGTTTTGTAGTGATCTTTTTTCCATTAGCCTCCCGTGTTTTAACAGCTTGGGTAATGGGTTGTGTGATGGCCTTGTGAGTTCTTTTGTTGTGGAATCCTGGGTCCTGCGTTGTAATCTCCTGGGTCGTTTGTTGTGTTTTGATCTCTTTTCCATTAGCTTCCTGTGTTGTAACAGCTTGGGTAATGCGTTATGTGATGACCTTGTGAGTTTTATTGCTGTGGCATCATGGGTCTTGTGCTGTGATATGTTTTCAGCACTTCCCTCTTCTATGCTGAATCTTATATCCACAGTTACATACCAAAACACAAATTTTACTAGAAACTAAGTTGAGATGGAATGAAAATAGAATTTTGGAAATATTTAACGGATAAAAGAAAGATGGCAAATTTAACTTTAAATGCAAAATGTGCCAGGTTTCATTTCTTTAATTTTTACTGAGGTCTGTAGATAAATTTAAAATAATATTGCCATAAATTGCTGATTTCCAGATTTGGTTCCAAATGTCACTGTTGAATGAAATGCAGTAGCCACTTTTTCTAAGGGAAATTAAGCTTCCCTTCTCCAATGTAACATAAAAGCCAAATATTCTTGTCTGATAGTTCTTGTATATGCCATGAAAGTAGATTCCTGGTGACTGATTGGACAAAGTATCTGCAGTTTCCTTGGCAAGTTTTTTGGAAGACTTTTACCATAGCCTCCTTCTGAGGTCTGAGAGGGAATGACTAGCCCAAGGGTCACTTAAGTAGGCTTTGTGCCTAATTTGATACTTGAACTCATAGACTCCCTGTTTCCAGCCTGGTGCTGGAAATTTTCAGTTATTCTTAAATAATTTTTTTAAACACTTTTTTTGGCTTTTCAGAATCAGTGTCTAAAACAACTTCTTTCTTCCATCCAAGCTAATGCATATATTCTTTCAGCCTCTCCTTATCCCTTAAATAGGAACACATGTTTTTATTTTATTATGTATTTTATTTCCTTGCTCTAAGGTATAGGGAAATTGTTTTAATGGTAAAAGTGTAAAGAGTGTGCAGGTATTGACTGAGTTCACTGTTGCTGCTGTTTCTATCTCATTGCCAGCCCCCAAGTATTAACTAAAATACAGGCAAAGATTTGGTCTATACACACTTCCTGCCCATTCAAATAAACAAATATTATATTTCTTTTCATGTAGAAAACTTGTAGCAAAGCTATTCTGTTGTCAGAGTCTTTCATTTTGTTTTTATTTGTAGGCATTGTATATATGTTCCCATATCTGAAAAAAAACACCATAAAGCAAAACAATCTCCCTTTTTCGCCTAGGAGAGCACTCAATATGGATAGATTGGTAATTTCTCAATACCACACTTGTCAAGTGCATTTTTTTGAACTGGGGGGGGGGAGGGGAGGCTAGGGTTAAAGACCACAATCCAAACTTGGGCTATGACATAGGGGTCAATCAATTTTTGATTTCAAGATAATCTATCACAGTATGCGATTTTCTTTTCTACTGTGAATGAATGGAAGAAGTATGCATGAGAATAAATGTATAGGCTTTCTGATAGCTTGCATCGGGTGAGGTCAATAAAGTGAATGCATAGATACATTGTTTTGTTTTTACAACATTTTTGTAAGCCACCAATTTATTTGTAAGCCACTAATTTGTATGCCACCACTTTATTTTTAAAATAATATAATAATGTGTAGTCCTCTGGTTGCTTTTTGGAGATGTAAAAACGTTGCCCCACATCATATGGAGTTTACAGGCATGTTTAGTCTTAGTTATTGTAAAGAAAGAGTCAAGGCAATCAAAGAAAGAATGTCAAATAATCTTCAACTTTCCCAAACCCATTCTTCATGAACCTGAGCCAGTAGCACATTTAGAATCTTACCTTTTAGAGGCAAAACTGAGTAAGTAAGTAACTAATTCAACAACAGTCCTATCCAGATGTCACTTTTTTCACTTCTTTCCAAATACCATCATGCTAGGTCTGTGGGGCCCAGATGCAAACCCTCATTCCAGAGATTGATCTGAAAGGCCCTTAAACACAGAGTGGTGTATAATTTTAAGTAAAGGACTATGAATCACTATGCACATTACTGGAGGAATGGGAAGGGGCAATTGAGTATATTAGATTGAAAGGGAAGGACCAAAATATTGTCATACTAAACTGCACCCTATGAAGTTTATATTAGTCATGTCTAGTTTAAAATCCATTAATTTCAGTTGACTTAGGTATTGTTAGCTACGATCCAATCTGTCATCTAAAATTACCTAAGAGACTTTTGGCTTCCTGGTATATCACAAAAGACCTCATTTTCTCAGTCTGAAGTTATTGTACAGAAGCTTCTTTTAAAAAACCTTTAGTTGAGATATCGTCCTCTGACTGATAACTGCAGTTGATGAACCTTTGGAAGAGAACATCTCCCAATGCGCTAGTGGGCCTTAGGTACATTTTTCTTTTGTGTGGTATTACTCTCTTTGAGAATCTCTTTTCATAAGAAATGATTTGCAGAAAATGACAACTGATACATCTACCATTGGACTCTTGTTTGCTGGAGCAGTGGGAACATTTTCAAATGTTTGGGTATATGGCTTAGCCTATATGAATATTCCTTTTAAACAGGGATAAATTTATGATCGAACTGCTAAACAACTATGTTAAACATATTCAGATGTACAAAGTAGAATCCTAAATCCTGCCAAAATTCCTGCAACAATTCGGAGCCCAATAATACAAGACAAATTTGTCCTGAAAGATTTCTGCTCTTTTCTTCAATTAATTTGAATTACTCACTGTCTCCACTTGCAAGTGACATTTTAGATTGTTTCAATGAAGAGTCTCCATATGCCTCCAAATCAAGTTTCGCCTTAATCCCAGATTCATAGTCCTCCTTTGAGACGGGAAAAGATATTAAAAATGCTTATAAAACACATATTAACATTAATGTATTAAGCAGTTCACCAAATTTTGATGCTGATTAAACAGCAGTTTCCTCCCAATTCAAGGCTTATTTCTGAGATTCAAAAATACCCAAGTAAAACTAACCTATTTTACGCAAGTAAAAGTAACCTATTTTCTTTCTCACCTTTGATGCCATTCCCTTTTGGCTTCTGGTCCCTCTTTTATGTCCTTTTTGTTCTCTTCCTAATGCTCAGCCTGGAGGTAACATTCCCTGGTTGGCTGTTTCAGTTTGAAATACAGAAGAACAAAGATAAATTAGGAAGTTAAAGACATGAACACAGCTCTACCTTCAAGGAAATTCTTAGAGCAGATTCCTTGTAATGCTTTTTGTGTCAGGCCACTCAAAACTGACATATTGGGGTACCTTGTAGAAGTAAACAGAGACAGAAAACCAGAACCACTTCAGTAGCAGTGCCTTGTGACTCTTATGGGGATCATTACATGTAGTTATTGTTTTCTATGTCCTGCAATGAATATAACCAACTGTAAACTATTTTAATTCAATTTCTGGTTGCTTCTAGATGGGCCCTCATCTTGTAAACTGCTACTCTTCATTCGTTTTTTTACAGTAGATCCAAATAATAGCATTATCAGCCTATTGTATTCCAGTATTTTCTCTGTTGTTCTCCTAGCTAGGCAAATTTTTATAGTAAAATTGATTTGCAACAGCTTCTCTCATTACATTCAAACATGGCTATTTGTATGTCTAAGCTTTAAAGAAAGCATTTATTTAACATTTTGGCCTGTAAAATAGTCCTTGTGGACTACAATATCACTTGCTCAAGAGAATAGAATTAGTTTTCTGAGATCAAAATATTTTCCCCTAATTCCCGATATACAGTAGGAAAAGATGGACCACCAGTAGATGGTCCTTTCTTATTATTATTTCAAATATTCTATATTTGTTTTTTGATGGTCTTTTTTCTTTTATAACAATTGTAACTTATAATTTTAAGAAAAAAATTAATCCATACATATGGATGATATTCAGTGTATTAAATTGCTTTGAAGCAACATATGAAGGGATACTAATCTACCTAAGGTAGATTTCAGAGTAATCTTCCACCTGAAATGTATTAATTAAGCAACTTTGTGACAACTATACATATCAGCATATTTGGTATGTTCTGCACTTGGATCTGATCACCAAGACCTTCCAAAACAATTGGAATTTTATTACTATAATAAAATAGAGACATATACACACAGAAATGGACAGGCAGATGTGTGGGCACACACACATGGAGAGAGGGTCAGGAGAGAGAGGGAGAATGCCCGAGAGCCACTCTAAAAGTTGTAATTGTGAATGCAGCCGAATGTGTGTGTGTGTATGGGGGGGATAAAGTACATACTAAATCATTATGGTAACTGTATTCAATTTATTATTTTATATTTAGACAAAATAGAATTTAGATTTATTTTCTTCCAAACTTTTGCATAGAAAAGATTGTTCAGTTGTGAATGAACAGGAGAAAAAGAGTGGGGTTTAGAAGACATTATGACACCGATACTTTTATTTTAAATGCATTTCTTATAACCCCTAGCTGAGAAATTTCAATGTCTCGGGTGCCTAGAGGTGAAAGACTGTTTTTGTGACATGCAATTCTAATAATTTAGAATTTTCTTTCTAACTTTGCTGTTAGAAAGAAAACTGGAGCAGTTACCTCTTTTCATTATCCTTTTTGCAACACTAGGGGGCACTGTAGTAAGAACCATTGAAACTGGGGTGTGGCGCTTAGCAGATTCACACAATTGCCTTCTAATATACTTAATCAGGAGGCAGGCATGCTTTAATTATGCCCCACTACTCTCTTTCCAATGCTACTCACATTCTAAGTTAATTTACTTTTCCCCTCTTGGTTAAACTGCTAAACTATTCTTTTGTGTGCGTGTGTGTCACTTCTATCATAACCTAGCACTTGACAAACTTCTTTCAATTCATTTTTGTAAGTACAATTGCATTCATTTTAGGCACAGGAAACAATATGCCTTCCTGGTACATCTGATAGTAATGTTAAGTTTGAAAGTTAAGTTTAACTTGTCCATTTGTGATCATTTATCATGTTCTGCTGATAGAAGCTCATCAAATTATATGTTCAATATATTTCTCCCTCCCCCATGCCCCCAAAGACAGCATCATCCAATAGGACATCCAATAGGACTCTTGCGCTTCCTAAGAGTAGAAGATGTGAAAGCTAAAAATGAATTTTTCCTTCTCCCTTCCCTAAAATCTAAAACCCTTTTTTGAGAACTTTCAATTAAAAGTTCATTGTAACTTTCTTATGAACTTGATCACTGCATTCATGATGTCTTTGAGTCTTTCCTTCACAATTTAAATTCTCATTTTTCTTAATGACAGAAAGAAGGAAACTCTACAGGCAAAGTTGTATATCATGTCATTCAGCAATTTGTGATTTTAAATAATTGCTGACGTGACATTACAAACAAGTCAGCGCGTCCAGGCTAAATTAATATAGTTTTGTAGCATTGCACTAGTTTAGAGAGGCTTTAGAGAGACCTTTCCAAAACTAGCATCCTTTGACTGCGTTAAATAACAAATCCCTTCCTCTCAGCTACTGTGGCCATTTGGTATATTGGCTGTCCAATCTTTGTAATTCATAAACCAAAGTTTATGCCTTTGTGTGGTAAGAGAACCCAATCCACTATCACTTGTTTAACAAACTGAGATGTGATTAAAATGTATGCCTTAGTATGATGTACAAATTAGTACTATGAATTAAATAACTCCAGACTTTGTAATTTGGGATCCCATGTCAATTGCTGAATTTGTAATTTAAGCAGTCTAATACATGCATCTTATAGTGCAAAATGCACTTACAATCATATAAGTATAAAGCTCAGAGGCCATTCATACCATCAAACTTAACTCAGTATAGGAATCCAAATTAAAGCAACTGGATAAATGTCTATCTAACCTCTGCTTGAATATATCCAGTGAAAGAGAATTCCTTCACCGAACCAAATACTTCACCCTCTTATTCCATAAAGTACCACAATTGGAATATAATTTTTAGCTTTATTACCTTTGGACCATTCTTGCAATCTAACAATCAATTAATACATAGAAGCAATTAAAACATCTTTGGGACACCTGTGATAAACTTGTCATTATCTCTGTCATCAATTATATGAAGAAATATAAAGAAATAAGAATGTTTATAACATAAGAACTAATTAATGGACATCAATATTTGAACACAATCACTATTAAATGCAACAAGAACTGAACAATTCCAGTCATCTGAGAAATAATATTTCCAAAAGTATAAAAAACACAATTCAATTAGCAGAGAATTAATAGTGATTTATGATCTGTTTGAAAACATTAGACTTTGAAGTACCCAAATTAATCTAATAAATCATAGATTTAGATGAATTAAAATAATTAATGTCTTCCAATACGTTATTCTTTCTGACTTCTAGAATTCATTGTCACAATATGTGAGAATGGCAAGTGGTTTATATGGGTTTAGAAATGGTTGACAAATTCATAGAAGACAGATGGATCAATATCTTTTAACCATTATAACTTCAATTGATTTGTTCCCTGTCGAGTCAAAAGCAATATATATATTGCTTTTGAGAGACAGGAGAAAATATGTCATCTTGAACAACTTATCAACTGCTAAGAAATATAAAAGATATTATTGTCTATAGACACATTTTCAGATTTGATGGACCCTTTTATTCTATAGAAATTCAATTTTTGATATTTTATTAAAATATGTTACAGAAGAGACCACCTTATATAATCTTATCACATTCCCCAGCTATCTCCAATGTTCTGTAAAATATAATTTGATTACATAAGGTATTCTTTATATTAATGGTTGGACATTTTTCTTCCCCTCATTGTATCAATCAGAAAGATAAAATCTATGCCTTCAGTATTATACAGTATAAACCACATTCTAGCCATGGGGTTTATGCTACAAGATAGAGATAATTCCTTTAAAAACAAAATGTTAAAAGAGAGGAAAAGTATAGCAACAAATCCAAACTAATACGAATTAATACAAAATAGATTCACTTTGTTCCAAAACTCAAAAATATCTAGAAAACCTCTGCAGCTCTCAAGCATTCCAAACACAAATATTTCAAGATTAAGATCAAGTAGTTGATAAAAAGCTCAGAGGTGGTCCTTCATATCACCTATAATTTTGTTTTATTAGTATTAGAATTCTAACCCTCCTCACCCAGTATGTATTTGTATTTCAATTATCCCCACCCCACATGACACAATGGTGGGAGTGGTGGGAGATGCATCTCTATAAGAATTGATTGAGAGGGGCCTAAATCTACCATCACTGGGTTTTTTTAGCAACAAAAACTTAACTAAAGAGGGTTCCTTCAGTCCTTCCTACTTCCAAAGGGCAGCTGTTATTCCTTCCTCAATTATTGCCCTTTATTTCTACTACAGTTTTTGTCTAGACCTTGAGCATCTTTCATTTGCTCATAGAAATTCAAATGAGAATGTAAATTCACTCACCTATTATTTGCAGGATATTCTTGATGGGAAAGCAACAGAAGTCTAAGCCACTTAGCTTTTTGTTGTTCTATGGAATGTCTTCTAGTTTCCACCAGTCCACAAGAGTCAGTAATGAAATGACAGCATTCTCCAGAGGAGCCTCTAAGTCCTGACTCACTGTTAATTCTTTAATCTTGTCCTACCACCTGGCACTTGAGATGCTGGATGTTCTAGATTCTACCTTTTTTCAAGGGCCAGTAAACAAAATTATCTTGCATTACCATGTGGTGTTACCTCCCTGCTAACCAACTGCATGTACCCTTGAATTTTCATGGCATGCCCCTCCCATCTTACTACTACTGGCTGTACCATCCTTAGAAACTATTGTAAATGTTGAGCAAGACTCAGCAAGTCTATATTTCCTTTCATAAGTCTTATTAGTTTCTCAATTTCATATCGTTAAGATAAGCGTCTTTAAAGGTTACAAGAAAATGCACTTTCCTGGTTCTAAAGAAAGCAGAGAACCTACCAAAAATTGCAGCACCTTTTTGGTGAAATATTTATCAGAAAAATGTCTCATTAGTATATTTCAGAGAATGGGGGAAAGATGAGAATAGGTCATGAGCTATATCTCTCTGACCCCAGTAATTTGAGATAATTGAAAGAGGGTAATTCCAGTTTCATTTAGCTGATAACTAAAATATCCTTAAGGATAGAAATAAGAGCATAAAAAGGTCATTTCAAAATAAGTCATCTTTTTAAACAGCCAGCAGTAATTAGAGCTATTATCTTTCAACTGTGAAATATAGAGCAATGTTAAGCCTCAGCTTAGAGTACTGTCTATGCAGGAATATGCCTGTCTCCCATTAGGTTGGTCAAGTGTCAAAAGACACTTTATCAGTGTGCCCATCATTGATAAAGATTTCCTTCCTCCCACATTGTACACTGTAATATCAGATAGCTTTTGATTTTCATGGGCTGATATTTATTTATATAGATACAATAATTTACAACAATTACTCTTTCATGCTCAATCCAGATATTATAATAATGGAAGTATATCCTCTCCCCCACCCTTTAGGATGTAGAAAGCTTGAATAAATTTATTATTAAAACCCAGGTAGGTTTCCACATAGAGTTTATTTATTGTATTTTAGCAGTAGGATTTTTAATTTATGCAAAAGATCTTGGAACATTTTTGTTTTTGTCTTAATTTATTAACCAACTATAAGTGATTTTATTAGTTTACATAACATTAAGGAATGATTAATGCAATATAACAATGATAGAGTTGCAAGATAAGAGCATAAAAATAGCATCAGACTTATTACTTTACATAGGACATTTGAAAGACACCTTTGGAAAGGCCCTGTTGTGTAAAATCAAAATCTGTTTCTCCTATTGATGGTATTTTAGGAAGTATCTCCTTTGAAGCACAAACAAAACAGATACTCTTCCAGATATTTATCTGTTACTTCTAGCATTAACGTTTTGACTAAATCTGACATTCTTCCAAATTTGGCTTTGTAATATTCTTAATGTTTCTTCAACTTTTGGCCTATCAATAATGTCAGAATGGCATTGTTTAAATTTGTGAACTTATGTTCCTGTAGATAATATGCTCTTTCTATGCTAGCATCTGGAATTGGACTAGTAGCTTCCTTCCCAGATGGATAGTAAATTTATATTATAGATGGATAGTAAACAGTTCTGACTCCCCCCCCCCCCAGGAGGATCTGAGATTAAACATAATAAGTGTTTAGCTTCATTATATGGAAAACTATTTGGATAGGTTCAGTGCTCTACGGTGTAAATCAGTTAATATGACCATATACAGCTCAGTGACATTCAGATGGTGCATGACACAGGTATACTGCATATATACATGTGCATAAGTATTCAGTCACAAACATGTGTAGTACATAAATATAGTTCATGTTATAAGCATAGCAGGAACTCTGCATTAGAATAAGATGTCATTACTCATATAGAAAAGCTCAGTGAGACTAAATAGAGGAATCTTTTGGTTCCCATAATTTTGTGATTTGTTATAATACCCAATTTTTGTGGTATTTCTATGATGAAGAGTGTAGACCCTTCTTTTTGCAGCAGAAAATATTTAGTGATCCAGCAAGATCTTGAAGAATTAATTGTTTTAACTCTCTAGCCACTTAAAATGAAAGAAGCTAAAAACGGAGAATGTCAGATATGTAGAAACATGGAAGGATTTTGAACTAGTTTATTGGGTAGTTGAGAAAATGCTAGATCATTCTCCCTGAGCAGAGCATTCTCCAGGTGGAAATATAGCCTCCAGACTTTTAAGCCAGCATCTATGCTAAGTGAAAAGTTTTGGGAATTGCAGTCCCAATCCATTTAGAGCTAATCTGGTTGGGGAAGCTAGTTTAAAGAAGGAGCACACAATCTTTCTCTACCTGAAGGCCATAATGGCCCTTTGAGGCCTGTATATGCCAAAAGGGATAAGAAAGTCTAAATTTTATTTAATAGAGTGCAAATTTACTTTTAGTTATATTAAATTAGTAAAATATAGTTAGACTACTTTATGTAAACTCTAAGTCATTCAGTCAATATCTCTGTAAATGCATGTGTGTGTGTATGTGTATGCAGGTCTAGGTCTGTTCGGATCTTTTCCCATGTAAATTTGAGAATATCTTCGCAACGTTTCGGCAAGGTCCCACTTGCCATCGTCAGGCTGGTGCCTTCTGCTTTGTGCCAGTGCAGCTTGGGACTATATATATACACATACACCATGTGTATACGTTTATATATTTCCATTTTAAAGCATAGAGGCTCAGGGCTCTTCCATCACACTTTGGAGCCAGGTATGTTCCTGGCCAAAAGCTTTAGGATGTAACAGTTGGATTTTGCATATGATGTTTCTTCTGTCACTGCTGTTATATGACTTGACAGTTTTATGGAGACAGTGATGAGATCCAGGAATCAGAGTGGGTGGCATTGAATATCAGACTGACTGAGCCAAAGTATTCAATACATTGTTTGGCAGCAGACTTCTTCTATTCAGCTAAAGTGCATTTCTTCAGACCGTTAGCAATCTTTGTGAGAAAGCAAACAAGGAACTCTGTCATTGGAGGGTTTTAAAATATACCAAGAAAACTGGGCCAATGAAATTTTCCTTGTGGTATTTGAAAAAAAACCAAACTCTCACAGAACGATAGGCGGCATCTATTGGGCACCTGATAGCTTGTAGGTGGATGGGATGGGTTTGGGTGGTGCTTCTGGTTGCCTCTTACAGTGGACAGTGTTTTACGATTAGGCCTATCTCAGAGCTTCCCCTCCTTCAGTAAGGGTTTTATCTCTCAGTAGACAGTTAGGTCTAGCAGAAGCAAGTGTCCTCCCTGGTTGCTTCTCCTCAGCTTCTCTGCAACATTGCTGGCATCATTAATCCCTGCTTTGGGATACTACTATAAGTTAATTTGGGGAAGGGAAGGGAAGGGAAAGGGAGGACAGGGGAGAGAGAGAGGGAGAGAAGGAGGGAGGGAGGGAGGGAGGAAGGGTTTCCAAATCTACAGTTATTGTAGGATTATCATTCCCATATCAGTGGGGCATGCTATCTTGACAGGGAAGCATTATAAATGCAGAATCTTGGCCACATACGAAGGCTGACTGTTAGTTCTCAATGACTGCTAGAAAGATTTTGGGACCCAGGCTATTATTAAACCTGGATTGCATTAAGAAAAACATAAATATTAATACAAGTGATCCAAGTTCTCAGAATTATTTCTTCTAACCCCAATAACCCAATTCTTCATCATTATGAATGTTAGGGTAGCCAGTTTTAATTTCAGCTCATTTCTTTGGTTGCATCTTCAATGGTAGCTTGATGTGGAAATACATTGCTTCCATGCAACATTTTAAACAAACTGCTATTCAAAGCACTGGAACAGATTGGTAGTTTTTCCACTAAGTTAAGTTTTCCATTTAAGTTGCCTAGCTTTATCTAGAACGATACAGCTGACAAAAGCCAAATCCCTCCCTTCATCTGAGAGGACTGATTACTTCTTTATTCTCCTTCTCAAGAAATGATGTTATACCAATGCCAACCTGTAGAGAGCAGGAGATAAGAATTAATATTATTCACCAATTTGCAGCAAATAGCTTAGCCTAGATTTTTTTTTACAAAGAAAATAATCAAAGATAAATAAATAAATGTCAAAGAAAAACATTTATGTGTTAAGCTGCAGATCTGAAAACATATTTTGCAGTTCATAAGTTCGACTGCAGGACAATAAAGATAAAGCAAATAAATTTACATTTGTTTTAATCTGACAAGCATTTCCAATTTATTTGTTTTTTTTCTGGGACGCATCACAATCTGGTGGTCCTGGCTTTAATGCAGTCAATTGGTAAAATCACAGTTAACCAAATGCCTCTTTACAAAAGCATCAGAATACCGTTCTTTGTAAATGTAACTAATTCTGTTTGAAATGGGTAAATGACCTTTTCACCCAAAAGTTTTGATTTTCAGAAGCAGGCAATATGTACAAAAGATAGCTTTAAAGACTTGGGGTGTGTAAAGTGAGAGCACAATGTTGGAAGAAATATCCATCTAGTTCAGTTCCAAATGGGGATAAAGACACTGGAAACATGGAAGCTATTTGGAAAGATAATTTATTGGTGAACAGGACCACATGGTTTGAGGTCCCGGGCACCTCAAAAAAGTCATCCGGATGAGAGAGAAGGATAGATTTATACCTTCTCTTGGGCGATCACCTTGCTTCCTGTTCCTGTGACAAAGGCAAGTATTCTGATTGGTTGTAGGCTCCCATATGGCCATGTGGGGTCCTGGGTCATGATTCAAATTTGGTTGAAACTTTTGGGCTTTGTTTGTGCCATGTAGTGATTTGGGTAATCCCATCATGTCCTGAGGGTGAAGGTCTTTTGTGTTGTAGATAAGATGGGGGTGGGGTGGGGCAGGGAGTTGAGGCTCTGAGTTTGACTTTAAACACATGTTTCTCCTTTAGGGAAAATATTATATTCTGCCTTTTTAGCATTTCCTAGAATATTTCATTCTTCTAGAAGAAGGGTGGATGCTAACTTCCTACAACAGCAACTCCCGTTGTCTTCTGCTGTGTTAGGGCTGATGAGAGTTAGGTTGTACTAGGAATGAAATGTAGGCCATTCATAATTTACAATAAACCTTGTTAATGTTCTTTAATAATCTGAGAGTTCCCAGAGACTGTCTCTTTGGCAAAACAGTCTTTGCATGCATTGGAACAACAGAAGTGCATGGTAACTGAGAGTGGAGAACTTTGAAGTTTTCATTAACCTTTCTTGAGAAGAAGCCCACTCTTACTACTCTTTGGTTCAAGAGAGAGTTGGTCATGTTTTCAGGATCACTTTTTTATTTTATATATACCATGCATTAGTGTTCTTCAAGATGAGCTAAGCCTTGGTGGATTCATATCTGCATAGTTTCCTTGGCAACAAGAAAAATAGTTTGCCATTGCCTTTTTCCGGGATGTTTCTCCCACCTGCCCAGTCTAACCTACAGTTCTTATATCTCCAGTAGTTCCACATCTGAGTCTGAATGGATCAAATCTGTTCAGCTTTCTGAGAACTATCAAGGTAAAAGTGAGCCAGAATAAGTGTGAAGTGAATGTGTTTTGTCCAGATGACACAGAATCTTCTTTGTTTCGTGCATTCCATGGAAGACAAATATAGTACATAAGAAAATAGCTATTTCAGGTTGAAAATCTCTACATAATCTATTCTGATTCTCCCAAATTTAGAAATTTAGTGATCTCACATGCTGGGATGATAGAGTCAGAATCCAAACTGGCATAATCGCTGACACTTTAGGGTATTTCAATTCTTAGCACAACTGGAAGCATCATGCTGGGAAAGGTTGAAATATTTTAGATATAGAGATAAAAATCTAATGTAAACTATTGTGTTGTCTATGCAAATAAACAAACAAACTACAGTTCATGAAGCCAGTTTGTCCCTCTGTGTCTAGCAGCTGATAGAACTTACCCAACTTTAATTATCTCAGACACTATGCAGGGTTAGTCTTGATTCAAATTGTTTAGGAATTCCAGAGTAGAAAGTAGACTGAGAAGTTAAAATAAAAATCCTGGAAGAAGGCAGTAACAAACCACTTCCTTACCCCTGCCAAGAAAACTGAATGGATGCAATCACTGGAAGTAGTCCTTAGTTGATGATGTTTTTACTTACTTGCTTCTCAGAATTCTGACTCAACTTCAAAATTCAATGCATGGTAGCAAAGATTTTTCTAAAGAATCCAGCACCAGGCAATTAAGTCCAGCAACAGTGCTTTCCTTTGCAAGAAAGTTTGTGAGCAGCCCTTGGATGATTTATAAGCTTCACACATTACTCCAAAATAAAAAAAAAGTTGAACAAATACAGATAAACTTATTTCCAGGTTAATGGGCATAGAATCAATGGCTTAGAAATGGGATCTTTTTATTCAAATATTGGCTTGATTCTGAAGATCAGCTGGTCAAGATTCTGACCTTCATTTACCTACTTTCAAAATATGGCAAAGCTGAATTTTATTAATGGATTTAAATAATTTATATGGTGATTGATAATCATAGCAGTGATTCTGATCAGTTATACAAATTTAATGAATGGCCAAAGTTCCTATGTTCTCTTTAAAATTCATTAAGATTACTGCACAAATACATTTCAGCTTGCTGCCTTTCCTACCGATTTGTTGTTATTATTGTTAGAATTAATAAGGATTACAGTACAAAGAAGAAATGTAATTAATTTTGTGCTGGATCAACACCAGAATCCGTCCACCAAGACCTAACAGTAATTAAAATGTATCACTGCACATCTAGTAGGTAACCTCATAGAGTTGCCCTTTGTCAGATGGTATTGTCCAGCCAAATTAAAGTAGTATAGATCTGTCTGGTTCTCTGCATGAAAGAACATAAAACAAAAAGTTTAGCAACTCAATGTATTTTTATCTTCTCGCATCATCAAATATCTTGCTTAATTATCTGGCTTAAAAGGCCATATTTTCTCCTTCATCACAGATGACGTGAACAGATAAGATAAATTTAGTGGCCTACTCAAATAATAAGATGAAAAATCTAATTCTAATAATATGTTAAGAAGCTCTTCAAGTTACACTTTCATGCTCTTATGCAGTGCCGATGATATTTAATTAGTAGATATATTTGTTATCCTTACATGTATACAAGACCAGCTATAAAAATGGCACTTTATAAAGAATCTTTCTTATACAGACACAGAGAATCAACAGGGGAGGAATGAAATGGAGGTAAGAAAGAGAAAAAAAAAGATGGCTGGATTTGCATTGATTTAACTATAATTTGTAACCATAGTCTGTTGAATAAAACAACCCCAGTCATTGTGGACCATAATGCCAGGATGCATATAAAACATCTGCAACTCGAGCAGATCTCATCATAGCTTATGATTTGTTCAACTTTCACACTTTGTTATGGCACAGTTTGTTATGGCACTTTTATCCTATGTGAATCTCTGCCAGGAGGGCAAAGTGTGGATTTATCCTTTGGTTTAACAACGTAAAGTGAGAAAATATCTCCGTGTATGTTGATTTTATTTCTTGCAAAACTGAGATGGTTTGCAGTGAAAACAGCAAACAAACCCAGCGCAGTCCCTAAGCGCAGGAGACTTATTATGGCTGGAGTGCACGGCTGAAATGTCTGCATGAAATGACTGGAAAGCAGCAGACAAGAGAGGCGCCGCCTCTCCTCCTTCCCGTTCCTGGCTTCTCCGCCAGCGCCGACCGTTCCCATCCTCGGGCATCACGTCATTGGCAAAGGGGCTGGTTTCCTCTGTGGAGGAGGAGGAGGAGGAGGAAGAGGAGGAGGAGGCGGAGGACCCCGCTTTCCATCAGCACCAAGGAGAGTTCCTCCCGACCTTCCCTCCCCTGTCGCCATTCGTCCGGCTTGTGCTGCTTTTTTTCTCCGAACCATCCAAGAAGGGGGCTGGAGCTAATTTGGGGAAGAGAGAGAGGAGGGAGATATTTCAGAGCCATCCGCTCTTGGGGGAGGTTGACCCAACGCCTTGTTTTCTGGGCGAAAATAGGGAGAAGAGGAAGGGGGAGGGGAGGGGGTGGGGAGGAGGAGGAAGAGGAGGAAGAGGAGGAGGAAGAGGTAGCAGTGACACCACCAGGGCTATTGAGAGCATCTTTCCCCTGGATGGAATCACATTGTATCCGGTCCACTATGGCGCTGGGGTTGTCCTCCAAGAAAACCTCTTCCCGGAACATCTCAGTAGAAAGGAAAAATCTGATTACAGTCTGCAGGTAAGAGACTCTTTCATTGTGTGGGTGGGGGACTGAATAAATGAGTATTCACCCTGCAGGCATATTCCCTAAGATAAAGGTGGGAGGAAGGCCAGATTAGTGGGCAAGGTGGAAATGAAAGGTGCCACTTCTCAATATTTTAATTTTATGTTGAAACGTATTTTTAGAAAAAGTCTGAAAATGGCTAAAGGCGTACACAATGTTTCACATACATTTCACATAGGTAGTATGAATATTCGGTGCTATGGGGGTAGAGATAAAAAAGTTAAAAGGAGAAAATATTACATTAAATGGTGGAAAAAACAACCAGGGGGATTGGAATTCAAGAGATCTAAGAGGGCAGACTAAGTTGAGCAGACAAGCAAATTGAAAGTAAAAAAGAGAGGAGGGGGGGACAAATAACAATGGCGGTGTAGAGTCCCAAGGCACTAGACATTAACAGAAGATGGGCCACACTATTCATCACTCCACTCAGCATAATCAATGGATATGCTAATTGGGAATGATGTGAGGTTCAGTCCAGCATATCCTCCATTATGTTTCAGGAATCAACTTTTCAGCATATCAGTTTATGGATTTGAAGCTCAAAGTAATTGTGATTTCCAGAAATATATCCTTAATTAAATCACTAGACTCTAGCAACCAGGGAGGCCACATGGCCAGTAGACTTAAGGAATATACCATACATTATATTGACCTTACCCTTATGCTAGCTATTTTCATCCTTGAAACCTTTATTTTCATTCACAAACTGATCAGTTAGCTGAGATAGTTTCAGATTGGCACCTGGAATTGCAGCTCCAGTGCAAGGTAGAAAATTCTGAGAGGCAAGAGAAAGGCTATCTGTAATTCTCAGTTATAGTGAATTGCTGCCCTTTGGAATTGAAAATATCATAACTTGAATCCCATGAAAAAGCAAGAAATAGGAAACAGAAAGTCACAGGGAGCCTTTCAATATTAGAATCCTTTCATTCCTTCCCATTCTTTTTCTCAAGGAAAGGAAGGTGGTCTCTTGGAAACAATGTTGACAGAAGAATGCTATAGGCATCCATTTAGGGAAATCTGAGATCTGGGAAGTGACATCACTATAGAGCAGTAGAAGGGACAGCAAGAAAAGGAGGACTAGTAGGCAGCTGCTATGGCAACAATCTCCATTTTTCCAACAAAGGCATTGAGCAAAAAGTAGAAGGACTACCTTTAGTTTCTATTTTTTTCAACCTATATCAATGCTATATAATAGCACTGTTAAAACAGGGAGAAGATGGTGCAACTTTTCTTGGAAGGTTAATGTTTTTATTCAGATAATTTGCTTAAAATAATAACAATAAAAAACAGTTTGGGAAACAAAAACAGAGGAGATAATGGCCCTCTTCTAGTAGAATAAATTCAAATATCTGATACCAAAGACTAGATGACCTCTGCTTGTCGGTCAAAGTCAAATGTTCATAATGATGAATAAATATGTACAATCCTGGCTTGGACCCAACCAAAGCTTCACGTCTCTTCCTTCCTGGAACTGGCCAGAATTGGATGGCATACCCTCAAGCATCCTATTCCTTTTATTCAACACGATGACCATGTGCTTTTTGTTTTTCCCAATGATGTGAAGGAAGATGTACTCTTCACTTAACAGGCTTATTTTTTTAGGATTTAATGGTTTGTGTTTTTTAAAATCACAATTATTCTTTTGTTTTTGGAAAGCTTGCTGCAATGTTGATCATTCTAACTTTCTGAAAGGAGCAGAAGTGGAGAAGATAGAGAATGGGGAGCTAAAATGATGAGAACAGCTTTTTCCAGTCTATTGTCTTTCCAATATTTCCAGCCAGCACAATTGTTGACTAAAATACAAATCATAACCCATCTTTCTTAGACAAGCAAATATCAATAATCAGGGCTTTTATACGTAGGAGGAGGAAATAAGCGCTGGGTGATGGATGTAAATCAATATTATTCACACTATTTTTAAATACAAGTATTCATGGTTTCCACTGAAGAAAAAAAATCTATAGGAAGCATTTCTATAGACAAGCTTTTGCTGCTATTGTCTTTTCCTTGATTTATATAGTGCTTACATAAACTAGAAGAAATAGTAAAGAGTAGATAATCTTGACTGTTAAGATCCAAACATTATCAGCAAATATTTAAATTCGCCATAATCCCATTGAACTCAGATAAGACCATATTTTAGCTAGTTACACATGAGGCTAGTCTTATGCATAATTCTCTCTCTCTATGTACTCATGACAGACATACATGATAACAAAAACACTGCAGAAAGAATATTGACATATAAAGTGTACTTTGGGGAGGGGCAGGCTTTGTGGAGAATCTTGAACATGTGCTAATTATTTTTTCCTTACCTTTGGGACTCAATTCTGTGAAAAGGCAATTGCTTCATTTTTCACTTGCCTACATTTTGAATGCTGCATTAAGGAATGAGAAATTGTGATGCTCATTAACACTATTCATCCTTCTCTTCATTTTACTTTTAAAAATAGGTGTATATGTTAAGAAACTTGATAAACATTCAAGTGATAACATTCTGAGCAAATTCAGCCTAACCGTTGAAGATAAATTACAGTATTATGCTTCACCTATTTTGATATTCTGAGTGCCTAGGAGTGGATGGATATCACTATCATCATTTATCTAAGAGCATCTAACTAATTGCTATCTGAAGAACACCGACTTTTAAAGAGAATTTGGTCAGATAATTCTGGTATTATTTTCAATCTTCAAGTAGTTCACAGAATGTAGAGGTTTAGAGATGGATAAAAACTCTCATTGCTTTCTGGGCTGTGCAAATCATTTCAAATCAGACTGGGGGAAAAAAATACAGCTTCTTTAATATGAAAAGAGATGCTCCACACATGCATCCATATAATGCAAAGCAGCTCACTTTAAAATTTTAAACAGGTCTGATGCTTATTTTGAATCATTTAAATCATATTTTCAATTTGTTTCAGTTTCATGTTTTTAATGGAACTTTCAAGAATATTTTTTCAGGGATTGCAGTCACAGCATAGGTACTGTAGGAGATCAAATTCAAATTCAAATTTTATTGGTCACATACATAGTCATACGTGGTACGATATGCAGTGAAATGCTTACGCGACCGCCTGCGACCGTGACTGATAGTAGGGCAGGAGAGTAAGAGATCATGAAAAACCAATACTAAAAAAAAAAAAAAATGATTTGCAAAGGCTGTGCAAAACAGGCAGAAAAGCAAATAGTAAAGGACATCCTTGAATGGGTTTAATGCCAAATACATCAAAGGAAACTAAATGTCAGTAGATCAAGTAATCTTTTATATTACATTTAATTTTTTTAAAATAAAGATGGAACAGGAGTCTTTACTGATCGATTGATCGAATGATTGATTGATTGATTGATTCTTATTAACTGCCAACTCCAATGGATTTTTCAGGCATACTATTGTACGTACCTGCTCCTTTCAAGATGACCTGAACTAAAATGCTTATATTACATTTTTAGCCAATTAGGAGATCAGGTTAGCAGCCAAATTGAATCCAAGGAATAATTGAAGGTGTGAAAATCAAGAAGAATGTTCAGCTTTCCAAAATTTTGGGGTTTAACAATTGATATTAGCATTTATTAGATAGAACTGGCAAATTTCAGATGCATATTTAATGGCAAAATACATTATAGCATTATGACATCATCTTTGCTTTCACAAATTTTTTCTGATATTCACATTATTTGGGGGGAACTTTTGATGAACAGTCTAATTTTCTAATTCATGCTTGAATATCTGGTTAGGTAGCTGCAAAATTTATTTATAGACTATAATGTTTACTTAATTACATAATGCATTTAGTGTTGTATAAGCATGTGCAGTTTGAGAAGCAAACAGAAGCAAAATACATCAAAATATAATATACTTCAATTATGTTATAACAGTAGAAGTTGTAAAATGCAGAACAGTGAAACTCTTGAGTAAAAGCTATGTTTCTCAGACCCCTGAAAGCTGAGGAATTCTTCTCGTGAGCTTTTGTACACATACTTCACTTTGCATTTAAAAGAGTTTACTTTTAGTATATGGAGAAATATAAATGATCTGTCCTAATAGAATCCTAATTACGATCATTCAATGATATGGAAAACTTTTCTAATTAGTGGAAAGTCAGCCTCAAGTGGTGATTCATGTAGAGATGCCATTGGCAGCCTCTTCTGAGGATGAGTAACTTTTTTTAATTCAATCCAATCACAGATGCACTCTTACCCAGCATCTAGCAAAGCTCAGAAGGAATTATGGCCAGAGAAGTGGATCATAAGGAAAAGGAACAGCTACTCTCAGAAGCTATTAACAATTTAATTTGTATATGATATCAATCACTCAATATTACTTTGCAACAGACCACTTATTGATATATTTATTTTTGTGTAAATCTGGTTAGAGATATGGCTATAAGTCTCATCAGATTTATGCCAGAAAGTTTTAAATATTCCTTAATGCACTGCTGCTTAAAGTCATTACTGGGTATAACAATCTGTTCAATGATTTCCCCAAAGCTGTTTAGAAAATCTGCCACGTGTTTGCTTGCTTGCTTGCTTGCTTGCTTAATAGCACAATATTGAAACATAATACATTTGCAAGAAACTCAGTAAATAAAAATGTGTACCAGAACACATTTAAATGATTGTTGTTATGTTTGTTCCAAATAAGGACAGGTAAAAAGTTGGATTAATCCAAATAGCCCTCATTTTACAGGAGGAGAAACAAAGAAGCACATAAAAATTAAGAAACTTTAGATTGGTCATCTGTTAAGGATAAATTATTCCAGTTTGGAAAGAGATGAGCTTCCAGTACCTGAAGCCTGACTCACTGATCTCTCTTTCCCAAATCCCTTGTGTTTATGTAGGCCAAATTATCTTTCACTCATCTGAACACTTCTATTCCCAGGATCCTCGGTAGAAGTCTCCAGCTCTTCATTTCCTAAATACCAGGGGATTTTTCTTTTAAGACTGATGATTAAGATATTTTTAAAATGCAAAACCTACATTTCAATACAGAATTCTGATGGTGGAAAACATGACTGATTTATAGTACCTGACCATCAGATAGTTTTATATTGTTGTCTCTGATGCACTCTAGGATTATCTATGCAGTGGAAAAGCACCAAAGGGTTTGATATTGTTCTCTGTTAACACCGAAACATGCAGGGAAAAATTAACTAATGCCAAATGTTCGAAGGAAGACCATTTAAGCACTCAGTAACAGTACTATTAAGATCTGGATATGAAGTTCCATACATGAAGAAAAGGTTGTTGTTATTGGCTTTCTCAGTGCTGAATTTGGCAGGGAAGCAGAAATGTTTCTAAAAGCTGTATTTGCTGAGCAAGGACCATGGGAACAACAGGCTACAATGAGTGTTAGTGTACATTCTAGAGCAGGGGTGGGCAATTATGGCTCCTTCATGACTCGAGGACTTCGAGCATGGCTGGCTCAGGAATTCTGGGAGTTGAAGTCCTCGAGTCATGAAGGAGCCATAATTGTCCACCCCTGTTCTAGAGGCTCAGTAAGGTGGAGCCAAGCTTTATGAGCAAAGGCTCAGTCCACTGTGGAAAAGGAAGAATTTTGTCTTATGCTCATATTTTACAAAGAATTAGAAAAGCTGTAAAATTAAAAAGTGATTTGGCTTCTTTTCCCCTTTAATTCTGTTTGTTTCCTTTTTTCAATCAACTGTAGATTCTCTGTGAAGACTTTATTGGAAAAATATACAATAGAACCCATTGATGACTCATCAGAAGAGTTTGTCAACTTTGCTGCAATTTTAGAGCATATCCTCAGCCATCGTTTCAAAGGGGATCATGGTAGGTCTAATAAATTTATCTTGTGGATGATGAAGAGGATGGTGGTGGTGGTGGTGCTAATCTGCATCACTTCAAATTTTATATCTGGAGTTAAGCAAAAGCTGCCAAGCTCATGCATGACTGCTTAGCCTATGCATGACTGATGCCAGCAAATTGTTGAGCTAAAACAGAGGAAACCCCCTTTAGATTCCTTGGGTAATCCAACATGATTGGATAAAAAAAAACCCCATATAGAATAGAATCATAGAATGGAAATTTTAGTATAATAGACTTATGTCAATATATCTAATTTGATCATATCTAAATCAGTCATCCCACTGATATTAATATATCTAATTTGAAATATCCAAGACTGAGCCTAAATATCTTTAAAAACCAATGGTTTGATAAAACAGTGGTTGGTCTACATATCCCACATTATAACTCAGCATACATTATAAACCAGGGATATGTCTCAGTGAAATACAGTATTTTACCCTTCTGATTGGTAAGCAGCTAACTCTGTTTGCTTCAGGGTCATTCTTATCAATCCAATCTGTAATACAGATCAAAATTATTCTTTCTTAAAGACTAAAGAAATTATGTTAAGAGATGGTGATTGTCAAGAAATAAACATTGAATCAGATGGATGAATGGAAGGGTCTAAAAATATAAATAAAACCCTTCTGAATCAAACCACAGGTTAATTCCATTCATAGTTCTGTGTCATATATTGAGATATATTGATCATATATTGATCACCATTAGAAGCAACTAATGATAACTTTGTTATCTTAGGGCCTCGACAAGTATTTTAGAGCCTAAGCAAACAGGCTACTTGTGTTTCTGAATTATTATTAGTTATTGTTATTTGTGTCTTCCTAAGACACAAATCTTTGGATAAGATGCTAAAAGGCTAAAGTCCTCTGCAGCCATGAAAGCTGGCTGGGTAACTTTATGTATTCTATCCTGAATTGTACAAAATAAAGGCAGGATATAAATACTTCCCTGCAAATAAAAACAAATATTTTTATTTATTTTTAAAGAACTAAAACTGTTCTAACACTTCTTTCTGCAAAAGCAGTTGGTGGTGGGAGCCCAGTAAAATAGGAGAAACAGTGATGTCTAAGTAGACTTCTATGACAGTTACCACTTGCCTTGTCCTCTCTCTGTTCCTTAGTATGTCGGGCAGTATCATGTACAATAATGGATGCAGGACTGACCATGTTTTCTGATGCAATTTCAAAATCCACCTTCTAAATAATATCTGATATGTAATTAGAAATAAGTACATCTGATTTTGACATTCATGCAGAATTCCACTCCCATTCATTCCAAATTGTTATGATACTATATATGTGCTGCATTTTTTTTTAGCAAGCAATGGAATTGTTTTGTGATTCCTGTTGTAGTTGATAGCTATATTTCAATACACCCTGAGATCTACCATTAGAGACAGACCTGTTTTCTGGTGAACTTTGATAAAGGAAGTTGGTCAAAGTACTTTATGCTGGTCATTGACTAGACTAGATATAAAAAGTTTTAATACACAAGGGATGAAGAAACAATGTGTATACATAAAAATGTTAATATGCATCTATTATAGATTTAAGATTAGACTCCTTAGCAAGTAGCAGCTAATAGACAGCCATTCATTATTGATCAGTATTGTCTGCACTACACTACAAGTCTTTCCACTCCTTCCCTCCCTGCTTCCTCCTAGGTCCTGCCAGTTGGTTTAGCTCTGATGGACAACGTGGCTTCTGGGATTACATCCGCCTGGCATGCAACAAAGTCCCAAATAACTGCGTCAGTAGTATTGAAAACATGGAAAACATAAGCTCCTCTAGAGCTAAGGTCAGAAGATCTCAGGGACTGAGGGAAGCCCTGTTGGGCCGACTCTGCCATTACATATAGCTAAGTAGCCACTTCAGGCAATAGGTGCTGGGGGCTGTGAATGACGGCCAGGTGTGTGAAGACAGAGCTGTTCATGCTATGCAGCCTGCCCTACCTCCTAACATGTTGCCTTTTGATGCTATGGAGGTTGCTGTTCAATTGCCAGTTTATTTCTATATGTGGGATGGTGTTGGAAAGCATCTTGACTTTTACCTCACTTGACAAAATTCTTTGGACCTGCCCTTAACTCATCTTACCTTCCCTGCAGCTGTGCATCTGACTGTACATGCAGATAGCAGAAGCAGGAAGAAAAGTAATAAGCTACGTTGCTCCAGGACGTAGCAAAATTTGGTAGTCAGTATTGTTGGTATATATTGTGTTTCATAAAATTGAATGCACTACATGGTTAATGGAAATCCTTGAATAGAAAAAGTACTCTAATCTCTTTCTAAAGTTGGGCACATTACCTTCTCTTATGTTAATAGTTATGTTTCATATTAGTCCTACCTTTCTAAATCATTTGACAATGTTCAGTTTGTGGTAGTTTTCTGTCTGCGGCATAGCTATAATCAAACATTTAGAAAGGGATTCTGTTGTCCACAGTATTTCACATACCTGCATTTGATGTGAATCTGCATTGTAGGATAAAGATAGCTGGGAAGAATCTTTAAAAATCAGGTCAATGGAGTTTTGTATTTAATTAATTTGGACATGTACTGCTAGCCAATGGATGACTTATGGAAAGCTTTTATCTCTTATTTAATTTTCTACCACATTTATTTGATCCTCACTATTATTACTAAATACAAACTTCAATGGTTGAATTGCTCACTCTTGATTACTAATTAAGTTTAAGATTCAGAGTAAAGTAGCTCGCTTTTCAAATCAAAGAGAGATAAAATTTTATTTTTTTTATTAATTTTAATAACACATTGCTTTATTTGAATTTGTTATGCCTACTGTGACTTATCAACTACCTTTGAGTTTATTCAGGTGAGTTTACTGAATTTCTGTGTGTTTCTGTTGACTACTTGTGGCCAACAGAAATACCACTTTGTGTGAACTATCTTCCCTTGATGAAAATCATGGCATCAGATTCCCATGAGTCATTGATTTGGACACACATTGCATCTGGAAACAGATGTGGTCAGCAGCATCTTTTCTGAGAATGATATTTAGAGTTGTTTGATATGGAGAACTGATGAAGAATCTGCTTCCAGCCAAGGCAGAAATAGTAAAGCAATCATTAGTACCTTGTATGGTTCTTTGTCATTTGTATTTATTTATGGCAGAACTTCAATATCCTGTTGTAAGAAAATGGATGTAAAATATTAAGGCCTAAATGTTCTATCATAATTGAGATTTCTGCCTAGGGCATCCTCCAGGATGGCACACTGACACTCATAAGCATATGCTAGGAGGTAGGAAAAGTCAACATGATGATTGTCATCCGTTCCCCCATAATCAAAACACCACAGTAGCAGGGCCTTAATTGTGCTGCATCCACCTTGTGGGGTGTTGACATACATATAAATACTACTCCCATCCCCCAACCTCAGGATAGCTTTGGGCACTCACTATTTTTAAAAAAATAATTTTTATTGAACAATTTCTAAAAAAAAGGTTTTTACACTTTACTTTTCCACATTTCTATATCAGTAAACTTCGTTATTACATCAATTTGTCCTATATCAGTTTGCTTTTTGTTATACTGTAATATAATATCCTTATATTTATTGCTATTATTTATTTATTATTTATTTTATTTATTCGATTTATATACCGCCCCCTCTCCCGAAGGACTCGGGGCGGTTCACAGCCAATAAA
>JAEANM010001056.1:0-28876 GCA_017656035.1 Myanophis thanlyinensis
TTGATTTTAAAACGATATTTAAGCGGCCGTGGTTTAATTATTTTAATTGTTCTTAACTGGTATTGTGTTGATGTTGTCTTATTGGCTGTGAACTGCCCCGAGTCCTTCGGGAGAGGGGGCGGTATATAAATCAAATAAATAAATAAATTAATTAATTAATTAATTAATTAATTCTTGGTTAGGGTTAGGGAAAACTATGTCTATTTTATCTCTTATTTGCGAGTACTGCAGAAGCAACGGTTGCCCACAGAAAGAAGCAAAATGTTGAACTAATACCAGCCTTGGCCTGGTCTAACCAAATTGTTCTTAAATATTTCAGTCTGGCTCCTCTCTGCAATTCAGTACCAGCTGAATACTCAAAAATATGTTAGCTGATTCATTGGTAAAGGGGCAATGGAGGATAAATTGTGTATTATGGCATTGTGAGATAAACTATATGACATATATGCAGTTACGGAGTCCTTGGTGCTCTCTGAGTTTGGTTGCTTTCTTGCAGACATTTCATTACCCAACTTGGTAACAAATTCAGTGCTAGAAGAGAATAGGGTTGGCTCCAGATGTGAAATTCAGCAGGTTCTAGCAGGTTTGCTAGAACTGGCAGTACATTTTCTAAGCAGATCAGAGAACCGGTTGTTAGAAGAAATCTTCTTTTGTTTTTTCCCACTTTACAGGGTTAATCCTGTAAGGAAGGCAGGAAAAAACATTCTGGTGCTGTTTCTAGCCTAATCTTTATTGCCCTGCTTGCAGAAACTGCCCACCCATTCACATGACCCCCCCCCAGCCACGCCCACCAAGCCACGCCCACAGAACCGATAGTAAAAAAAAATGAATTCCACCATTGGTTGGCTCTGTTTATAAACATTGGTTGACCTGTCAGTGATAGGGTTAGGATTAGGGTTAGAAGCTATCACTTGAAGATTAGCTAGTGGGTAATGAAACATCTGCAAGCAAAATAACCAAACTCAGAGAGCATCAAGGGCCACAGTTCAATGCTGAGCTACAATATTCTCCTGTACTGACTGATACATACTTGTGTCCAACGTGAGGCTTCATCATTTTTTTTTTATCGTCATGGTTTATACCAGATACCTGTGTTGGGGTTTACAATGCTACTTAGTGCTATCCGTGTTGGATATCAAATTCCACTGCATGTTACCTGTCACATGCTGCCAGATAATATATGTCATTGCAAGTCAGCTTTCATAAACCTTTGCTGTCAGAGATAATTGAAATCAAATATCAATGGATACTATAAACACAGAGATTAAATACTTTGTAAGTATCTGGGTATTTCAGAGGGCATTTGGAGTACATTTGACATCAGAATTCTTTGAGAAGAAAAAGCATTTCTTCTGAACATTCCCTAAAAACTTTAACTTTAACTTTAACTTTAATCATATTTATATATACTATATATATACTATATATAAAAATACTAACCTGTCCCCATACAGCTTTGCTTTACTCCTTGCTAATGTTCAGGTTGCACAGCTGGACTCATTATTTCAGTTGGGAAAGTCACTATATGAATTAATAGCAGATTTTCCAGCTGAAAATAAATGTTTACTAGTTTAATAGGTTTTCCTTCTCTTTTTTCTGCCAGAGAGCTGGCTTTCTGTCTAATTGATTCCCCTCCTCCCTACAACAGGGAGGTTTTTTGGGGGGAGATGTGTGGAGGGTTCATACATCCTTGAAGTATATAATTAAAGAGAAAGAATTTACACACACTGCTTTGAAAGCTTAGTAAATAGTAAACTCAGAATATTTCATTGATTTGGTCCATGCTACAATATCAGGATGGTGCATTTTTCTTTTGTAAATTAAAAGGGGGAAACAGAGAAAAGGAACAAGGCCATAATGATATCTTCATTCAACTCAGTCAAAGGGGTGGCAGGGGAGAATGAATAGGTTTTGTTTTTAATTTCTAATTGCCACAAAATATACTGCAAAAGAAACTTCACTAAGCAGAGGTAAAGATCTAAATCATTGTCCAACATAATGAAGGAATATTTGATTCTATTTACTAAGATGTCTTCAGTTCCTCTTACCAACAATAACATCAACCAGATTCACGTTTCTATGTACCTGTCAAGATAAATTGATTGTCTGATTGTGTGAAAGAGCACTAATACAGGTAACCCTCAACTAATGGCCACAATTGAGCTCAAAATTTCTAAGTAAGACAGTTGTTAAGTGATTTTTGTCCCATTTTACAACCTTTCTTGCCACAGTTATTAAGTGAATCGCTACAGTCATTAAATTAGTAACATGGTTGTTAAGTAAATCAGGTTTTCCCATTGACTTTGCTTGTTAAAAGGTTGCAAAAGGTGATCACATGATTCCAGGACACAGCAACTATCATAAATTGCCAACTGTCCAAATTTTGATCACATGACCTTGCAACAGTTGTGTGAAAAATGGTCATGTCCACTTTTTAAAGGACTGTTGTAACCTTGAACAGTCGCTAAACAAATGGTTGTAAGTTGAGGGCTACCTATACATTGCCTCAGATGTGAGCCCAACATTACCTCAGATGTGAGCCCACTTTTTGCAGGGAAAAAGATGAAGCTCCTCTCTTGATTCTATAATGGCTTCAAGAGCTTAACATCTACATGATTACTATAAGATTCAATTGGAATAAAAATATTCATGCCTGACATTCAGACTATGTGTGTTTCTTCAGAGTGACCATGTTGCTCTTCATTCAGATTTGTTCACAAAAGACATATTTGAGGGAAAAGATGCCCAGAAGTAAATATAAGGAAAAGCTATATACTAAATATACATTAGGCCAGTTTACATACAAAGATTCTTATCTGTGGAGAAATATTGATACATAAATCTTCATGTCTACTCAAAATGCAAACCAACTAATTCCTTGTGTAACACAGAAATGGGAAAAATGACCTATATTAGTTGCCCTCAGGTGCTTCAAGTGGCAATAAATATTTACTTCCCATGGATCCAGAATCAGACCATTGGGGGCCCTGACTTTTCTGCCTCTCCCAGGCAGCCTCTCTCTGCATTATGGTTCCACATGCAGTCTGAGGGCCATTTAAATCCCCATTTATGATCCCCAAAATGGACAAAACTAACATGTTAGGATATTTTTGAATATAGGCAGTTGGTCAGGATTTATAGGATGTCATTAGTGCCTTGAGACCATTCAAAAAAAGGGTGTTTTTTTTTCACCTTGACGAAGATGAAAGGACAATGTTTAAATGTCCTCAAATCTCTGAAAATAACATATAAAAAAGAATCAAAAATGTTTTCTCTGTCCATTCTTATGAAATCACATGATTACCCATGTCCTCTAGACTCCTCAGACAGGACAAAGGATTGCGGTGGCCAAATTCCAAAGCCAAAAATGATGGTTCTCACCTTCATCACTTCCTGCCCCAGACTAGGGTGCAGGAAGCAGGACTAGTTGCATCAATGCTTGTTGGTCCCAAATATATATTTTTATTTTGTTTGTTTGTTTGTTTTTGTTTTACCCCAAAAGAGGAACACTGCTGCCACTGCCCACTGAGGTGGGAAATGATGACTTTGTTGGCTCAGGTAGGGTTTAAGAGAAAGGAAAAATGAAACATACAGCATTATTATGATATCCCTTCATTTTAACAACTGCTTACACTCAAGGAGCTATAGCTGGAAGTGGGAGGTCTTTGCACAGATTCATCTAGTGTAGCAATTCCACCCTTTTCTGAGCCAGGCCTTGGTCACTTCTCATTTGGACTAATGCGATGTGTTCTTTGTGTGGCTTCCCCTGAAGACTACTCAGAAGTTGCAACTAGTCCAGAATGCAGCAGCAAGTACCATGTGGGGCACCTCTATGTCACATCACTGTTACAACAGCTACAGTGATTCCCAGTTTTCTTACAAATGCAATCTGAGGTCCTGGTTATCATCTTTAAAACCGTACATGGCTGAGGACTGGGCTATTTGCAGGACTGTCTCTTCCCGCAAGTACCTCTCATCCTACTATACTGAATATGGTAGGTGAGTTCCAAGTCCCTTCCCTTAAATATTGCCATCTTGCAGAACCTCAGAAATACCTTTTCTGTTGCAGCATCTTAAGTGCCCAGAAAGTACTTAAGACTTGGTTTTCCTCCAGGTACTGGAATAGGGTTTAATCAGAGTGGAAAGAGTGATGTGGGCTGCACTGGGGAAGCCACCAGAGCTTGGATTTAGCTGAGTAGCCACATAAATGTTTTAAATGAAGAAATAAGTAAAAATAAATCATAATTATACCCAAATGTGCATAGAAAATGCACACTGATTTGGATGGACATTCCATTCTGAGACTCTGGAGTACTGCACAAATGACAGTATCATAACAGCGACAATAATTACAACAACTGAAAATGACCAGGTCTAGCTCATCCTCTGAAAAGATCCATGCATGCACTGGAGCATTAACGAGGTTCTGAATTGAAAGCATAATTGTAAATCTGGGTTATGAAACAGCACATGTATTAGTTACCGAACTGCTTTTATTAAAGGGGAAAAAAAAGTGAGCTGGGAAGGAGAACAGAAAACAGACTTGCATTCCACTGTCAATTCCATGGAAGTCCTCCCATCTTCCTCCCCTTGGATATTAAAATTGCCTTCTTTTAACAATGTCCTGTTACACTCAAGCATAAAAGAGATACAGAAGCTGCAACACAGATTGGGCTTGTGGAATATGTTTTAAACATGCCAGCAGAAGAGAAAATGCCAGCCCAAGTCCCTTTTCAGGGCTGACTATTTTGTTCCACTTCAGAGAATCCCTTTCTGCAGTCTCTGATATTCTCTCTGTACTGATCTCAATATACTATATGCGGTCATATATTGAGATCAGAATTGATGCTTAGAAGAAGAATCAGGGTTGATGCTTAAAGAGAAAAATGGAGGGGAAAAAGCAGGCTTTGATTACAATGAAGCAGCAACAGCATTCAAAACAGTTCAAGATTAGGATTAGGAATTTGGGAAGAAGCAGCGTACCAGTACATTTTTGTGAAGTTGTTGCATGCACAACGGTTAGTGGTGGCAATTTATCTTAAATAAAGGGAAATCTAAGCAGTAACATACTATAAACATACCTTTGAGTATTACTTAGCAGTAAAATCATACAACATCACCATTTTGAAAGGACAGAGGGAAACACCAGGCTCAGCTTTTTTTTTTTACCTCAGAAACATTCTACCTGGTACTAATTTTTCTTGTGACAAATAGAATTTCTAAAATTCTACACCATTACCAGGCATATTCTGCCAAAATAGTTTTAATATACCTTAATATTCTGCAAATATGATATACCTTAATATCAACATTATGTAATACCATCTTTAATAAATCATTTTCTAGAAATATTGAAGCTTTTCAATGATGGCACCACAATAATGGGATTCTCTCCTTGAAAAAAATAAAAAAAGGAAACATCCTGACTGTATGAAAATGTTCATTTCATTTCATTTTATTAAATTTATATACCGCCCCATCTCCACAAGGACTCGAGGCGGTTTACAGCAGATAAAAACACGGTATACAATTCTAAAAACCCATTTAAAAACATTAAACTTGCTGTTTATCAATTTAAAATTTTAAGTTAAAAATAAATAAATCTAAAATGTTATCAAAAAATGTTGAAAACAATTCTCAGCCAACTGGCATTCAAGAGTTCATTTTTGTTGTCACAGATAAATCCTTACAGCTACACACATCCAAATCCCCCCCCCCCCCGGTTGTTGCCATGCTGCCTTCTTGTGGTGGGGGAGTTCTTGGGAGGGATGAGCAGGAGTGTATCCCAAGAATATACATTAAGTGTGAGGTTGCAATTTTTTTTAATTTCAGGATGACTTACTTAGTTCACTGCAATATTTGTTCTGCAGTTGTCTTTCACAGTACTCTTTTCAAATTTGGATACTGTCCTATCTGTAAACAAATTACTAGTCTACATGGACAGATTACCTATCTAGAATCTCTAATCTGTGCTCTCCAAGCAGAAATTAGGTATCCAATTCAGCCATTCTATTGTATTGAGCTGCCATGCTATCAGACCCCTCTACCACAAAGATCTATCAGGAGAAGGGCAGTATGGACAACCATGGGATCTGGCAAAGTGAGAGCTGTGAATAAGCTTGTATATAAGCTTGGATACTGTATATTCCCAGCAATGTCACCCAAGGTAGAAAGACCATCCAAACTGTCCAGCTAAGCAAGCAAGCACCTACCGGTATATTGGGCACAGAAATCAAACTGCCATGCATCCTACATATTGCATGACAAAATGTGGTCACGTCTAGAGAAATGGAGTTATTTGAATCCAAAAGCAAAGAGTTCTAAATAAAACTAATTGGAATGACTAGGGATTTAGGTAAATGTGGAATTAATAGCATAAAACGTACAGTATCATAAAATACACTTAATGGTTTCAATGTTTCCTTTTCTGCACGGGCATAGTATGGATTTGAATGGAATGTCCTCAAACCTCCCCTTTAAAACTGCTGATGGGAATGCATTAAACTCTGCCAAGGTTAATGCCCTCCTTAGTTTGGGGGCAATAATCTGATTTAGATATCTGGCAGGTTTGAAAGAACCACTTTGAAGTATGGCTTTAGAGAAGGACATCAGGTTGGTTTGGATATCAGTTTCCTTAAGACCTTGCTTGATTGCGGCAAGGTATGATTATAAATCTGGGAAACAACCCAATAGTTTGGGCTTCCTAATATTGTTGAATCAAAAAGCTCAAAAAAAAATCTTGAAGATTGTCTGGCTGAATCCAATATTCAGTACAAGAACTGTAGCTAGAGTGACTGACTGTACAGTCCAATCTCTGCTTAAATAACTCCAACAAAGGAATTGGGCATCAATTTATTAAGGCAACCTATTCAATGGCTGACCATCTTGTCTATTAGAAAGTGTTCCCTTATGTGTAATTGGAATGTGATTTCCTGAAATTCTTTACTAATTCTTTCTGCCCTTCAGAGTAAAAGAGGACAAGACTGCTCCATCTACTCCAGAGCAGCCATTCAAATGTCTGAAGACAGCTATTTTGTCTCTCCTTAATCTTCTCTTCGCTTGCATCCTCCTGGCCAAATTAACAGGGAGCAAATCACTGCTGGAGGGGAAAGGGTTACTTACATTTAAATGAAACTTTCAGACCAAGCTAAATGTTCTGTCTCAATCTATCACAGCCCAGCAGGTTACGAGGTCTGGGCTGTGGGAAGAGGATGACCTGTGCTATTCAGCTAGCTAAGGAAGCTAAAGAGATGTAACTGGCCTGATTGAATGCCAGAAAAGAAATGAACAGAAGAACCTCTTGGAAGGAACTCAGGTAAATCATGAAGGAATGGACTCCTCATGTCCCATTTCAATAAGACTTCTTGTTTGCAGTCTTGATATATGTCATTGTCTCTCTCAGCCCAACCCACTTCACAAGATTGTCATTGTAAGGTAATATAAGAGGAGGAAGGAGCATTAGGTATGTTCAGCGCCCTGAATTATTTTGTAAAAGAATAATAAAGGTAAGATAGAAATTATAGTCTCTAGGCCTGCACATACCATTTTTCATAATTTTTGGATGCCTTTCTGCTTATGAGTTCCAAAAGCTTTTTTGAGATTGGAAATCCAGGAAAAACTGATATAGGGCCTAAAAAATAGATACGTCACCATTTTAAAACTCCACATAGGAACTGCCACACACATGATGTGGTTTTACCAATGTTAAGTGCAGCCTTTGCCCATCAGAAAATTGCCCACTCTTGGCCTAACACAATGCAGGCCCTGTGTTTTCTGGTGTTTTCCCCCATAGCTTCAGGACAGCAGGGAACAACAAGTTAGCTGTGTGTTTTAGCCAATCCTCATGTTTAAAATATTCAAATAACCTTTAAAATGACAGATAACCGTGCTGCCAATTCTGAGCACTTTGCTGCCAAATTTCAAAACCATGATTGGTCTCCACAAACAATTAAAAAAAAAAATCAAGGGACTGCATGCGGCTGACACTCTTTTATTTAAATACCACACTAGGCATGGTTTACAAACTGCAAAGGCAGTCTGTTCACCCCTGGAATAATGTGAAAGATTGATAGATTTATTTTAGCAGATAAAACTGATTCCTATCATGTACCCAATGCAGGAAGAACTAAATGTCCCAAGAACAAGTCCACACCATAAGGTGGCTTCCTGCAACCAAGAGTCATGCTGGCTGAGGATAATGAGACTTGTGACCTAAAATGAGCTTTCATTAAAAGGCTTAAAGAAATATGTTAGGCCTTTGTCTCAAAACCTGCAAGGGTGGACTTAGATTGATAGTTTTAACAATATATTCCTGGATTCAAAATGAGGTCCCAGTGGTGGTTTTAAAGAGACTTTGGAGCAGGGCTGTTGTATGAATTTACTGTATAATCATATGTACTAAGACAGGAAGAATACTGACAACTAAGTAGAGCTGAGAAAAATGAAGAGATACTGTGAATTGGAGACCTCTCGATGTATTGTTGTGTAGATGACACTTTCCCCATTGTTAAAAGAAAGGTCGAAATCTACATTTTATAAAATACCTGTACTTCTCTTTGCAATTTCATCCAGTAATATGTGATCTCTCCTATTTAACTTAATGGAAGCCTTCTTGCAAAAGAAGGAAGAGCAAGAAAGAGTCCAGGATGTGATCTTAAATAATAGCACAGAGGAAAAGTAATGAATGAAGGCGAATATATATGTCCCAGGATAATGTTGCAGGAGCCAAACTGGGTCAGTCATCGGAACCAGAGGTTTTGTCTTCTGAGCTTTTAGACTCATTTTGGAGCCCATCTTCAGGGAACTTCTCTCTAACAGAGTGTGTGCTGTTCTGGGTGTGATATTTATAGCACCTGTTGTAAGTGGCTGCTTATATGTTGATTGGGGTATGTTGATGGCTGGCTTTTAAGTCATTAGCTGTCCTTTGCTTGTGATGCCCAGTCATTGCCTTCTAAGTACTTGATAGACTGGTGGTAAATCAACACTCCTGTTGACTGACAAGGGGCCTGTTTTTTAGGCTTCAACCACTTCCCTAGCTGTTTTTGTGCCTGCTCTTCCAACAATCTTAGTAGCTACAAAACTTAATGTGTGTCCTTGTTCATTGCAGTGTGTTGCTACCAATGAGTTCAGGTCTATTCGTCTGGCCGCTCGCTTGTGTTCTTGCAGTCTGGTGGTTCATTTCCTCCCCACAGGAAAAGTAACCTTGAAGGTTGCCCCCAAAAAATCAGGCAGATTCAGACCTGTAAGTATTGGGAGGAAGGTTAGCAGGAAATTCAAAACTGTGATCTAGGGTAGGAAGTAGACAAAAAACAAGATAAGGTAGTAGCAAAACTCTTCCAGATGTTGCCAAGATCTGCATGGAATCATGAAATTCATGAAATCATCAAGTCAAGGATGATTTTATTTATATATTTTTCAAGATTTCCAGAAAAAAAATATCAAAGCATTCATATTTTAAATGAGCTGAAAATCCTTTCATTTTTTAATCATTTTATTCATATTATATATGGGAGGAAAATGCCAGAAAAAAACACAAAAGACCAAAGCTGGTGAAAAGAGTGAAGTATTCTTCTTGTTTGTATGTTCTTCCTCCAAAAATAATCAAGATGAAGGCTCTGCTCTAAAAAATGCTATTCCAGAAAGTCCAGAAAGTGCAGAAAACTGGGCGATCAGCTATTTTGGAGTTGTCTTGGTTAAGGATTTGGGTGTTCTGTCCCAAATTTCAGCCCTTTGGGTATTGGAAAACTGCTATCATGTCTTCCCTTAATTTTCTCTTCTTTAAACTAAACATACTCAGTTCCTTTTAACTCTTATCCTAAAGTTGTGAGTATTGCATCAGTTTTTCTCTTTTCTGTTTATTTAGGCTCTCCAAACCTAGTCCAGTCTATTAGATTTCTGCAAAGTTTTGATTTGAAGATCTGATTTGAAAGAAATTCAAGTGAATTTTTAAATTGAACCAGTTTTCTGAATCAAATCAACAATTTGATTCAAATTGTTCAAATAAAATCATTTATACCTCCGAATCACTTTGATGATATGTAAGATCATTTATATTGCACAATAACACTTTATTCCAGTTTGATTGAAGTTCAGATCAGATTGAATCAACATGTTCCAGAGCTTCAAGTCAAAGTGTTGGATCAAATTTTCCAGATCAATTCCAATCTTTGAATGGAAGCCAAGCAGCCATCTAGATCAGATCAATTATTCCAATTAGTGCAGAGCTGATTTGCCAGCATAATCTCTTCTCTACATCAAAATTAATCCAGTTGTCAGAGGATAGATGTTTCCTTGGAAGAAGCCATCACAATTTGATCTATTTTTTTATAAACTGTAACTATTAACCTATAAAAGAAGGAATCCTACCACAGTAGTATGGCATAACGTTTGCATGTAGACAATTTCAGGTTCAGTCCCTATGTAAGGCTAGGAAAATATCCAGTCTTGTCTCTGTAGGCCATACTAAATTTTGTACATTCCACTGAGAATTTAAAAAAAAAATCCTCCAGGAGATTGCAAATAAAGTCCTAAAGACTTATATCACAAAAAAACCCAGGTTATTAACTAATAAATTAAAACATAAAAGTATTCTTGAGCCATGGTGCCCCAGTGGTTAGAGTGCAATACTGCAGGTTACTTCTGTTGACTGCTGGCTGCAGTTTGGCAGATCGATCAGTTTGGCAGATCGAATCTCACCGGCTCAAGGTTGACCCAGCCTTCCATCCTTCCAAGGTCAGTAAAATGAGGAGCCAGATTGTTGGGAGCAATATGATAACTCTGTAAACCACTTAGAGAGGGCTGTAAAGTACTATGAAGTGGTATATAAGTCTAAGTGGTATTGCTATTCTTTATATACAGAGTTGGACTTAATATTTGTTTACTGTGGAGGACAATTATATTTCCAAGAGCCAAAGGAAAGATGTTTTCCTGCAAAACCTGTCCTGACATAGAATTCAGCTTCTATCCTTAAACACTAAACATACAACAAATTAGTAAAGGTTGAGGGAAGGGTTGTGGCTCCTGGTTTATGGATCTGTACATCAAAAAGTCCCTGTTATATCTTAACGATTTTACTGATTGTAGTGAAAGGATTTTTATATTCCATCCTTTGTATGAGACATGGCTCAGAAAACAGTTGGGCTATGCGTTTAGTTGGTTATCCAAGAGCTGTAGCATCTCTTACATGATCTAATTTTTATTTTGTGATGTATTTTCAACACCATATTGGGGTCCAGCTTAAATTGAGTTAAATTGAATTAATTATGAAAGGGAAAGCTCTACAAAGTATCTTTCTCTCTGTGTCTCCTCTCCCTCCCTCCCGCTCTTTCTCTCCCTCTCTCTCACACACACAAGAACACATTTATTGCAGCCTTTTCCATTTCTAAGTAATTGTTCCTCCTTCCCATTTTCCACCCTCTTTCCTTTCACCTTTTTTCTCAGCAAGATGTACACATCAAGTACAGCATATCTGCATGTGCACACAAGCATATTCACCAATTTCATAACCCAGGTTGGCTGCTGTCTTTGAATCACATTTCTGCTTGGGGCAGATATGAACCCTGCTTGCGGAAACATGCCAGAAATATCCAGCACCGATGCCTGCCTCGTGGCTCTTATTCTTCAGCTTTCAGATGGCTAGGGATAAGATCAGCCATTTAAAATCCCCATAGTTCCCCTGCGCAATGTTGCTGCCGAGCATTGTGGGAAATTAAGCCGCCTGCTGTGAATTCTGAGAGCTGCAGCTTTAATTTCTCTCCACTGCTTAAATTTCATATAGGGCCCAGGATGCAACACTAGAGCCAAGACTTTCATTGTGTGGGGGGGGGGGAGGGGTCAAAAACAGCAAGATGATAGTTGTGAAGTCAAAGCCCCACTGCTTGATGAATGTGTGTGATGTTGATATGTGTACAAAACAGGTGGGACGTCTATCATTATGCCACAGCTACCTCCTTGCCTTAATTGATTTGCTCCAATTGATTAATGGCATTGTTGGAAACCTAAAGGTGTGTCTTTACTGTCCCCAAAGCCATTTGACACCTGAATGGGGATTTTAGAAGAAAGCTGATGTCTTTGGGTACAGTGTTATGGTCACACCTAAGAGCATGGATTATTTATCACAAGACGTTGTAATATAATTTTAAGCAAATTCAGGGTGGGTTTGGGATGCAGCATACCTCGGTTCCTGAGAAGCATGAGTGGGATGCCACTGCTGTAGCCCTCAGAATCAGTTACAATGGAAAACATCTGGTCAGCTATTGTGGGAAACATCAGGACAAGAATGTTTGTCTCCAAACATCTCCGAGAATATCACAATTTTTCATCAAGCACATTTCAACTCTTACGCAAGCTTTTTGTGGAAATTATCCCATTGTTTATGTATTTACAGGTAGTCCTTGATTTACAACCGTGAATGAGCCCAAAATTTCTGTTGCTAAGTGAGACATTTATTAAGTGGGTTTTGCTCCATTTTATGACTTTTCTTGCCACATTTGTTAAGTTGACAAGTTAGTCACCCTGTTGTTAAGTGACTCTGACTTCCCCCATTGATTTTGCCTGTAAAAAGGTTGCAAAAGGTGATGATCACATGACCTTGGGACACAGCAACAATCATAAGTATGAACCAGTGGCCCAGCATCAAGTATCTGAATTTTGATCACATGAGCATGGGTGATAAGTGGGGAAAATAGTCATTAGTCATTTTTTTTTCAAAGCCATTGTGACTTTAAACAGTCACTAAATGAACTATTGTAAATTAGGGACTAACTGTATAAATAATTTGATCTGTTTCATCATTTCCCCAGATATAC
The DNA here is from genome assembly GCA_017656035.1 of Myanophis thanlyinensis. Classification (NCBI taxonomy): domain Eukaryota; kingdom Metazoa; phylum Chordata; class Lepidosauria; order Squamata; family Homalopsidae; genus Myanophis; species Myanophis thanlyinensis. The sequence goes on from JAEANM010001056.1 coordinate 12,807, forward strand.
CTAAGATATTCATCAACATAATATACAGTAGTTAAAATAGTGTTTTTTTTTATTCCAAAAGTAGTAACAGCCTAGGGAATTTAATCATTCTTTTTAAACTTAGCCTTCTGTTGCATATACAAGACGTGAAATTAAGGCGGGAAAATCTCTTCTATCCTAATTTGTGTTTTAAAAACTGTATATATATTTTTTGCATGAAAATGAAAAAGATTTGAAGAGATCCTTTTCCAGTCTCGACTCTTAACGGGAGGGGTGGGGGATACTTGCAGTGGGCTGTTGGCATTCTCTTCATCTCAGCATGCCACACTGCTGCTTTTTGGATGGAGCTCACAGGGCCTGGAGATCAAGCTGTGGAAGAGTCTTCCCAAGCAACTGGCAGCATCTGGCCCATTGGCAAACCCGAATGAGCGGTTGAGGTGGTGACAGTGGCAGCAGCTTTTGACTAGCTTCTGGGTCTGTCGTGCAATTTGGCTCTCCAAACTATGTTGGCTGTTTTTACAGATTTTTTTAAAAAATGCTTTTCTTTTTAGATGGTCTTCATGGTGCAAAATCCTTCTGCTCTAGGGAAGCATCAGCACCAAAATGTTCTGGTCTAGCCCAAATTCAATTGAGAAGTTACTTTTCTGTGTTCTGTTTTGGTTTGTCAGTTGGTTTTACAAGCGCTGCCCTAGAACAGAAACGTGTCCAGCAAAGCATCATTGAAGGATAATTTCAGGTGTTATCTTGTGAGTGTGTGTGTGTGAGAGAGAGGGAGGGAGGGAGGGAGGGACAGAGGGAAGGAGATACTTCTGTTCCTACAATAGCAAAAGTTAGCACAATCCAACCCTTGTTATGATAACAAAAAATGCTGTTGGTCTAATAGTACTTAAATTGTCCTGACTATCTTTATAATAATTATGATCTGCAGCTGCCAGGTGTTTTGTGGTATGAAAAACAACAAGATAAAGCACCATAAATCATAATTCAGGGATGAAACAAGGTCAATATCACAAGAAGATAAATTCATCTTTGATTTTAGGCCAAGTGGGTATATGAGTATGCCCAACATGCTGAAAAGACCAGAATATTATTTGCATTCCAAAATACAGTGTTTTTATTCAACTTGTATATAGGGATGATATCTTTGAAGGTGACAGGTTTTCAATGTCTGAGCTCAGCCTTCAGCATTTGGATGTCTTGGTCTTTTTAGAATTAGAGTTGGAAAGGTAATAGAATAGAAAGTTAAAAGAGGGGGGGTTAAAACTGGATGATAACATGGCTGAAATGTATTTATTTATTAGTATGATGCTTGCTGCATTCAAGGAGACTCTTTGCCATGTATAGTACAAGTCTATATATAGCTTTATGATGCAAGTGGGAAAATAGCTTCCACGCTTGCAAAAATCTCTCTGCAAAATGTCTATTTCAAAAGGGGATAAGAGCCAAATCTTTGCCTTCTATGTCAACTTCTTGATTTTAAATCAACATCATTATCTCCCTTTTCCTTTGTAGCTCAATGCAGCATAAATACCATTTATGCCTCTGATTTTTCTCCACAATAATAACTAAGGTACACTTTAGTTGACGGCAACTAATCCAAAATCACGTAGTAAACTTTTGTGACTTGGGACTCCTAACCTTAGTCCAACAACTAAACTCACTGTACTGCAGAACATGAAAATTGTTCTTCTAACCAACATAAATATTCTATCATCTCGATTTTCATTGCTCCTTGCTGGTAGTTGTAGCCTTGCTGCCTGAACCTCAGACTTTGCATAGATATCAGATATACAAGCCACAACTGAAGTATAATATTTAAAAATTGGTTTATGGTCTCCAATATGCCATTTGACTATTTGTGAAAAGATAATTTGTTGTCCCTTTTGGGAAGTGAGAGCAAGATCTCTTGATCTCTTATACCCACACAAGATGACCTTTGGCTATCATCTTCCATCTCCAGGACTTTTCTGGCTCCACAACTTGAAAAAAAGTTCCTTCAACATGGATATTTGAAGGAGAGTCAGGAAGAGTTAACATCTGTATTCTGTATGAATTTAAGGTAATTTAAGGTAACTATAATTCTATTATTCCTAGGATTTTGAATCTGAAAAAGTTTTCCAAGGTCAACTAGCCCAATCCTTTGTTTGATGCAACCAATCCATTACTATGATGTCTCTGATAAGTAGGTTGAGATTTAATCAACTTCTGAGGCAGTACATTTCTTTATCCAGCATCTCATACCACCAGGAAGTTTTGTCTAATATTTAATCTCAATGTAATTTATGTCTTTTGGTTCAATTGAGTCTATTCCCCTGAAGAAGGAGACTGCAACTGAAGCTCCTATCCAGGGCTCAGCCTAATTTTAAATCTCTTTTCAAGATATCAGTTCAGACTACTGGTTAATAACTATCTGTCTATTCCCACAGCTTGCTGCTTAGAAGATAGAGAAGAGAAGAAAGGACTGGGTATGTGAAGAAGAGAAAGAAAATATCAGAAGCAAAAATGTCAACTTTCTGCTCCTGCATTTTGTTTTGATTGAGTCCAGCTACCACATAGCCTTCAATAGAGTTTGACTATTAGTAGCAAAAGGATGCCCAGTCAGGTGACACACAGTGTGGGAGAGGAAAGATCAAGGGCCACATTATTGTGGTGTTGACAAAATAGGCGTGGTTAAGCTTTTCAGAAGACTCTTTGCGGCTTCAGGTTTGTTTTCTTTTTCTCTTGGTTTCTTTTCCCTTTGCAGTATTAAGCCTAAAAAGAAGCTTGCACAGCTTGTGAGTGCTTTGCATTTGTGTATATGTGTGTACAATGATTCTGGCCATTTCTTAATTATTTGCTATTGAAATTTAATGGTATGATTTCTTGGGATTTGGAAAATAAAACAGGAGGAAAAAAAGAATTGGCTTTTAGTGGTCATTTATAATTACCTCTAGCTCAGAAAATATGTACTAAATTTCATGTTGTCCCCTGCATCATTGACTGTAATATCAACTGCTAAAGGAGCAGTTGCCCATGTTTGAAATTTGTAAGAGTCCAGAACAAGCTACAGTGATATCATGATTGCTCTCTTGCCCTCTCCATGGTCATCCATGTCGTGCCTTGTCATTAGTAATATTCACTTTCATTGCTCCATTCCGTTAGATTCCAGGAAGAACATACAGTAGCTGAACTGTTGTCCAAGGACATTCGTGGAGTAAATTTATTCCAGAAGCAGTGCTTTGGGACAATAGAATTTTTTTTCCTCAGGGCTCCTTCTGAGCTGAAGGTGATGCTCTCCCCTTGAAATAAAAGCTTATTGATGCTTCTGTCTCTGTTTTTTCCCTGCCCCAGGAAGAGGATACTTTAGAAAATCTTGTGTAACTATCCTATAAGCAGAGGTCTTCCAAAAAGTCAAAGTGGCTGCAATGGTGTAACCAAAGCTTTGCTTGTTTTTCACAGGCAACCTTGGGATTCTTTTTAAAAAATCATATCCTACAAACGCCCCAGCAATGGGCCTGGTTTGTATTTCTTTGTCCTACTAATGTATTTTGCTGTGAAGAACAGCTGAACTGGGCTGTTACATTTTTATGATGTTGTTTTAATGCTTATTATTGTTCTTTTAAAACAAGTCTCTTCCTTTTTAGCAGGTGGTCTATTTTGAGAGATCTTTAGTGCTCTGCCCCTCACTGGACATTTTGGGAGGAAATCAACTCATGCATTTTAATACAAAAACTTCAAGAGAGAAGATCTATCAAAGGAAAATAAGGCCAGGAATTCAGAAAGTTCAGAAACTTGCCCTTTCTAAATGGTACCACTAAAATACATGTGAATTCCTCTGAAACGTAAGCAGGGTAGCCCAGGGGGATGTGGTTTACCATTTGTCTGGCATATATTCACACAATCATCCCCTTCCCTGATCAAAATATTCATTCTTGGTTTTGCTGCTTCATTCGTTTGACCAATCCAGCACCCATCTAGTTGTAAAGGTGTTTGACTCTTGTTCCATTTCTCAGCAGGGAAAAAAACCATCTCTGCCTAAAAATGCCTCTGCCTTCAAATGTCTCTGCAAAGATAAAGAAAGGCTGACACCAGGACAGTTGTCGCTCTGTCTGTCTGCACAAGAGAGAGGAATCGGCGTAGCCCTCTGTGCCTCTGAGGAGCAGATGGTTTACAGCTGGTCCTCCTGACCAAAAAAAAAAAAGATCTTAATTGGAGCACTACATCTGCCCGTTTGCCTGTTCATTTCTGCTGGTGGCCTGGCTTCAGGGTTGCCACCAGCCCTGCTTGGCTAAGCCCTCCTCTGGTCATCTGAAAGGGAGTTTGCAAACTCGGTCCCCGGATATGACTGATTTCCAGAGTGGAGCTGGGCAAAGGCCTGCTCAGCTGTCAGCAAGAGGTCCCTGTTTTGGAAGAAGTAGAAGCAATGGCTGGGTCTGGCAGCCAAATCTGCCAGGAAGGAGTTCAGCTTCCTTGACGGATGGTTGGTTGCCCAGGTTGTTGGGCATAGACTCCAAGCAGGAATGAAGCAAGGGAGGAGGCAGGGAGGGACAGAGGTCTCTCTCTCTCTCTGCTCCTGCCTCCCCCCTTGGAGATTAGCCTGGCTGGAATCTGGCTTGGCAAATGGCTGGGAGGAGACACGTCACTGCCTTTGTGTTGCAAACGGCAGGGAGAAAAGCTCAGGAGCCGGCATTGTCAGCTGCAAATCTGCCACATGGTCTTCTCTTTTTCAGTGTCAACAAATTGACAAGGAACCCCAGTGGTGGCCTAGGCCTTGAGGCCTGGGCACCTGGCCAGATGGGTCCCAAAGCCAGCGAGGGGGATGGAGATGAAAGCCCCAGAGATCAGAGACCCCAGATGTGGACCACCTCCACTCTCCCAGCCCAGATACTTTGGCTGCAGGCACAAAACCTTTCTTCACATAGCAGGCTAGGTCCTTCCCATGTTTAGCTATCTGTCCAAGCAGCTGTGTTCCTGCAATAATATTCCTGAAATCCACTTGCATGAAAAATTGCTCCTACCAATAGTTTCCTTGCCTAACTAAACAGAATGCAGGTCTTCTGATTATGGCTTTCCTTCCGTGAACTGGAAAATCACTCTGCTTCTCTGTCCACGGGAGGGAAGGTAGAGAGATGGCTGCTGTTGTGAAAATATGTAAGTAAACACCTACAAACATACACAAAAATGCAGATGAGGATCCGATTTTAAGACATGCCCCAGAGTTCTGCAAAAAAGCAGAACCGGGAGGAAATCAGTTGATCGATTCATCCAAACAATATACACTAATGGATTAATACTATGAATGGATTAATAGCATTAATACCATTAACTCAGAGGCCTTTTCTGGCCATTCAGAAATGTTGACCCTTCCCCCAGGTACCGCCCTCATTTTCCTTTACCACAAAAAAAAAAAAAAAAACCAGCCATAGATTTTGCTACTAAAATTCAGTAGCAAGCTTCTGTGCCTCTAAATGTCGGAGTTAATCCATTTGAAAACACTTTCTGGGTGAGTTTTCATTATTGTCTGAATCAGAAGCGGTTGAATCTCATTTTAGCTTAGCCTAGCATGTTGTGTGAACTCAGACTCTTAAGTATCTGTTCAGTTAGGAAGAAATAAATTTATTTTTTTAAAATCACAATTATTTGTATTTTAGGAGATAATGATGAGCTAAAAGGAGCATCAACAACCAGCATTCTGAGCAATGAAGATTATTGTGGTGCTGGTACATTTCCACACTGCAACATTGTCATATCACAATATAATGCTTTTCAGATTACAAACGTTTGTGCTGTGTTTTGGGTGAAGTCTTACAACAGTTGCATACACACTTCCAAAGAATATCTCGATTTTTTTTTATTTCAGTTGAACAGAGGCAACATCAGTGCAGTATGATGGCTAAACAGCTAAACACAACTCCATGTAAAGTCATCAGAAAGACATAAGACACAACAGTGTCACATTATTCTCCCTTAGTCAGACCTCCTTAGGACAACAGTCCAGTTCTGGGCATGAATCTAAGAAAAATATCAATAAGCTGGAACACATCTAGAAACATCACACAAACATGTGAGGGACTAGAAGATTAAGGCTCATGAAACAAGATGAGGTTTCTGGAGAACATATGATCAGGAAATGTCATAGCTACCTTCAGATATCTGAAGAATTACCACATAGATTGGAGAACCTGTGCTCCTCCAGATGTTTCTGACCTCAATTCCCAGCATCCTGGATCCGCTGAAGATTATTTTTCAGCAAGCTCTGGAGGATCCCAAACTTTGTTATGCTTCTTGAATGAGAAGCAAAATGTTTTCAAAGGGGGAAAAAAAATCCCAGTTGCCTTTTGGAAAAGAACCTTTGGAACAAATGCAATGCATTCCAATTACAAAAATATAGACATTCGCTTAAATATCAGACAACCTGTCTGGAAACTCACAAGTCTGCACTTAGTAGAGTCTTCCTCCCAGTCTGAGACCTCAATTCTACAACTCTCATCATCCAAACTCTGTGGAAGGGATGATAAGGGGAAACGTGCAGCAATTTTCCTTGTGCTTGCAAAAAATTCCAGGTGGAGAACCAGGGTCTTTCATTCAGAGATTTTCTCCTGTTGCCAGACTTTTCCTACAACCTGGTCAGAATGGAAGGCAGCAATGGAAGGCATAAGGCCACTTTCTCTTGATTTCCTCTCTTCCCCTGTACATTTTATTCTTCTGCCCCCTTCCTCCCACACGCACCCCTGGCATTATCTCCCAAATTAGGGCACTTAGTTGCTCTTCAAATAATTTGCTTCTGCCTCTTAGGAAGACAATTTGGAATGGTCCCGTCTTTGCTTTCAAGATGGGAGGGAGTGCCCAAGGCAAAGTAGCTGACCTCTTGGGAGAGGGTTATCTGTTGGGAAGAAGAAATATCTGCCTTTTTAAAAGCCCAGAGGGCTCTAAACTCTCAGGTTATCCTCATCCCATTAAAATACCTGCCAGAGTTGGAATATTATTGAGGGAATAAGTTCCTTTGTGGGTGGAGAAATAAGAGAAATGGGGAAAGAAAATCAGTCCAGAGCTCAGGGATTATCTAGATTTCTATATATAAATAATAATATTTTTTTTAATTAACTGCAATTATCTCTTACATAATATATATTCATTCGTCCAGTCACTCACTCATTCATTCTTTCAGTGTGGAGGCCACTCAGCTCATCTCTCTATGCTTGATTTGGATTACATTTATACTTTATAATGCTTCACAGCAACATTTTATGGAAATTGTCTTTAAAATATTTTAAAACAATATATTGGATGTCATCTTTGCAAGATGAATTCTTTCATAGTATTCTTGACATCCAAGGGACTTACACATATTTTGGTGTGGCCTGGATGATAAATCCAAGTTTGAGGTATTCTTTGCTTGGTATTATTATATTTTTTAAGCTTGTCACTACTTCTTCCAGGCTGTTTTTAAAAAACAACAACACAAATCTCTTATTTTAGCATAGGAGCTGAAAATAATTCCTTGATGATCTCCCACCCAAGTTCTAATCAGACCTGACTGTGTTGACATTTTGAGATTAGACAAGGGCATCTAGAGACAGCCACTAGCAAGGAAATGTACTTATATTCACACTGCTTCTGGTCTCTCTCAGATTTTGTGTTTGCCCCACCAACGTGGGGAGACCCAAGTATTGGGATATGTGTCTATTCTGTTTAGTGCTGCAAACAGTTGTGGCACCCAGAGATAGGTTCCTCCTTATTGAGAGCTATTATATTGAGTGGGGTTGACTTTAAAACCAGCACCCCAACCAATTCCAGTTTATCTGTGTTAGAAATATGGAACCAAAGCAACTTGATTTTTTTTTAATCTGGTTTTTCTTCATTGGCTTTTCCCAGATCTCTATGCAGTTACGGTACTTTCCTGCACTTATTGAGAATTCATCCAGGTGGCCCAGTTAAAGTTTAAGTCTGGTGTTTGAGTGGGCAGGAAAAAAAATGGTACCCTTAGCAAGGTCCTATAGTATCTTGATAATGACATTAATAAGTGGCACTGTCCCTATAGTTGTAAGGCCAGATGACTTAAGGAAAGTGGTTGGTAAATACTCCAGGCTTTGTCTCTTTTCTCAGTGATCAACCAGCAATTAATCTATAATGGGGAGGGGGGGTTAGAATAGTGTAGTGGGTGCTTGCAATTTCCATCCTCCTTCCCTCCACACCTCTCCTCCTTCTATGGGACCCACGTTCAGGAAAATCCCAACTGGAAGGTCAACCTCATGGAGGAAAATGTCAGGTACTATTGGGCAAACTTCCTCCTGCTTCATCTCTGTCCCTCTTCCAAGCTTGTAATCTGTCGCTTCCATCCTCATCTTATATTGTAAGCGAACATTGGTGGCTGGTCAGCAGTACCCAGAAGTAGCTGATGGGGTGGACACAATGATATAAGCATAGGAAACATACAGTCTTCCCTCCCAAAGTAATGAAAAGTATGGCCACAAAAAAACGTATTGTCAGAAGAAATTGTGGGGAAACAATGATGTGTTCTTGCTGGCAGAGAACCAACAAGATACATTTAACAGATCTGACTTTGAGGGGTCCTTGGTGCCCTTTGAACTTGCTTTTCTTGCAGATGTTTCATTACCCTAACTAGGTAACATCATCAGTGCTAGTAAGAAGTGCTGTTGGCTGTCAGTTTATATTCTGGGGTCTTGCCTGTCTATGTGGGTGGGGACAGTCTTAGAACTGACTCTCTCTGATGTTTTAAAATCACCTTCTATGTAGTACAAGACTAGTGCTGTTTTAAAATAGCATTAAACTCATATATAAATTCTGGGCAGACCCAACAAGAGCTTCAGAAAGTTCTGGCCAGGCATTATGTGGGCAGATGTAGAGCCCAGTCTCTCCTGAAACACAAGCCAAAAAGTCATGGGGAAGAGGAGAGGGCAATGGTCAGAGGGGAGAGGTTATGGCTGTAGCACCCTAAAGTGTCTCACAGCAGCTGGGCAGCCTCTCGTCACATCACCAACTGCATGAAGCATGCTTAGCTAGTGTCCTTGGCACAAACTATTTTGGGAGAAGAGAAGAGAAGTTAAATGAATATCTTTAAACCATCTCAGCTTGGACTGGGGTTGGGACAAGACAAAGCAATGCAATGAGAATTTGGTGTAGAAGCATCTTACTGGGGCATACTTGCCACCTGGGTTATGGGAAGAGAGGATGAGCACCTGAAAGCCATAATGCTGTGTTGCACAGACATGATTCCTACACAGTACTGCTCAGGTTTGTTAAGAAGAGATGGAAGGTTGAGATCAACAGATTCCTGGCTTGTTCTTGGAAAGCCTAGTCCAATCACGGCTAGAAAAGAAGATCGCTCCCAGAGAGGAGGGGGAAAAAAATACTTCAGTCAAGTTGCCAGGGCTGAAGCCAGAAATAATATATTTTTTTCCATTATGATTTACAATATCTTACAATATCACCCAATTATGCTGTGCTAATATTGCAATAATGAAGGCAGGCCATTTCCACACTAATGATTTATAGCAGGGGTCTCCAATCTTGGCAACTTGAAGACTTGTGGACTTCAATTCCTAGAATTCCTCAGCCAGCTTTGCTGAAGACTTTCCACAAGTCTTCAAGTTGCCAAGATTGGAGACCCCTGATTTATAGTGTCATGCCATTGTCATTGGAGCAACAAAAAGTCTTTCTTGATTGTGCTATCTCCACACAGCCTTGGTTGGAGGAGGCAGAGAAGGTCTGAATCTCTCAACTGGGAGGCCAATAGACCCCCCATATACAGATAGTTCTTGACTTACAACAGTTTGTTTAGTGACCATTCAAAGTTACAAGGGGATTGGAAAAAGGGGACTTATGATTGTTTTTCCCACTTACGACCATTGCAGCATCCCCATGGTTACATGTTCAACATCCAGATGCTTGGCAACTGACTGATGGTTGCAGTGTCCCAGGGGTCATGTTTGCAATCTCTGACAAGCAAAGTCAATGGGGAAGTCAAATTCACTTAACAACCAGGTTACTAACTTAAGCCATTCACTTAACAGTTGTGGCAAGAAAGCTCATAAAATGGGGCAAAATTCACTTAACAATTGTCTCGCTTAGAAACTTCAGACACGGTTGTATTCTAAGTCCAGGATCAACTGTATGCACAAGTGCGCATGCACACACACAATAGGAAGCAAATTTGGGAAATTCCACAACATGCAGGTGATCCAATAGAGTGTCCCTGTCCCTGGATTTAAAACAGCAGGGCAACAAGATGGCCTGGGGGACACCACAAGCCCCCTATTTGTATAGGCTCCTAGGACAGCTGACCGATTCTCAGCCCAGATCCTCCTGGGATTGAACCCGACTTCTTCTCAGCCTACTACTTCACGCTTTCGTTGCTGTCCAAGGGCTGAAGCGGCAAACGCTAATCCCCACCTGACCCACTCGAGCCCTTCTTTGGATCGCCGGCCCGGTACCGCGGGCGGATTCGAGAGACATTCATGGACTGAGGAAATGTCAGTTGGTTCAAGGAGATCAGAGGAGGAGGAGCAGGATGTAGGATCGCTTCCCTTGACTGCCCTCCGGCTCCTATTGGAGCCAATAAAGCCTTTTTTGCCTGTCCAGGTCAATGGATTTTGCAGCCACGTGAATCTGTTCAGGATCGCACATTAAGGATGTTTCGGGTCGCGAAACTCCGAAGTCGATTGGGACAGAAAGCTCCGTTTTTAGAAGAACAAGGTTGATAGGCGCCGACCTTTCCTCAACATTTGAGAGAAATCTTTTAAGTCAATCTGGGGAAAACACTGAAAAACCCAAAAGCAGGGGTCTCCAATCTTGGCAACTTGAAGACTTGTGGACTTCTGCTGAGGAATTCTGGGAGTTGAAGTCCACAAGTCTTCAAGTTGCCAAGATTGGAGACCCCTGCCCAAAAGCAAAAACCAGCTGGTTTTGCAAAGTACAGCGATCAAAGTCTGGAGCTTTTGGGGAGAAGGTGTCTATTTATCAGGTGTGGGACCCAAAGATGCTGCCTACTCCTACTGGAAGTGCGATCCTGAGGTCTCCCTTCCCTTCCCTTCCCAACTCACTTCTCCACTCAGATCTGCCGGACTTTCGTAAGACAAAGGCGTTAGGGCTGCACTGGACCCGTTCACTCCTGACCCGCCTTGAGTCTAGGGCTGCCTGGCAAGGCAATTCATTGGAAAGAGCAGGACTGGGGCCGTGTCGGGGGTGGGGGGGTGGGGGGGGAAGAGGGTTCCCTTTTGCAAAACTGCGACCTTCACGCAAGCAAGGAAGGGACCACAAAGACTAAACTCCTCCTCCGCGGGGTCCTGATCAGGAGAGTAAAATCGGCCAGGTGGTAAAGGTGGATGCGGGGGATTCCTTTGGCGCTCTCTCCGAGTTTGGTTGTTTCATTACTCGGTGACATCCTCAGTGCTACCACCAGCACCGGCGACGCTATCTAGTTTGGGTAACGAAACATCTGCAAGAAAGCAATCAAACTCAGAGAGCACCAACGACACCCCCCCCCCCATTGCAACCCTGAGCTACAAGTATTCTCCTTTAAAGATGGACGCCTGGGGGGGGGGTCATTGCTACCCCCAGGCCCAGGTAGAAGCTGCTCCCACCTCCCACGTTCAACCCCAACAGTGAGGCGTCTCCACTGGGGTTAATGGCCACGTTCTTGGCCCACCCTTATTAATTGACTCCTTGTTTGGATAAAGTCCGTAATCTTCTCTTCCACCGCACCATTAAAACCAGGTTGCCTTTTATCAATTAAGGGCGGCTTTGCGGGGCCCCCCCTCCCCGCCCGTCCATTGTCCTAAGGATAATACACGATATATTTCCACTGTTCTTTCTCTGCCTCCTTCCCCTCCCCCCACCCTCCACCTCCAGGCCAAAATAATGGGCAATCCTACGTTTTCATTAGACCTGATTAGAGGGAAAGTCCAAGGGGGGGGGAGGGAGGGGGGGGGAGGGTTGTCTGAACTAAATGCCCAGGCCTTGTTGGGTATTATTAAATAAAGCACGACGCTTTTAAATAAATTGGAATTTCATACACTAAAGCCCGGGGAGTAGTCGATGTGTCCACAGCCGCTTCTTTCAGATTAAAGCGGAACATTATATATCACAGAACTTGGGCTGGTGTTTTTTTTTTTTCGTTTTCTTTTTTTCTTTTTTAGTCCCTTGATTGGAACCGAGGCGGGCTGGGGCGGGAGTGGAAAAGGGCGGATGGTTATTTTATTCATTTGTTTATTCGATTTACAGCCCGCCTTCCTTGCGCTCCAACTTCCCTCCACACCGAGCTGCCGTTCTCCAATAAACTTCTGCTGCTGTTGCTGCCGCCGCCGTGGTAGTGGTGGCTGTTTTCTTCCCATTTTTGCCCCCTCCCTCCCAGCTCGATTTAGTCTCCATGCGTTAAATGCCAGGGAGATTGAACGTCTGGAAATGGCCTCTCTCTCTTGGGTTAATGCTTCGCTTTTTGCAGAACAAGTAGGCCGCTTTGGTCAAGGCAAGAAGCACCGGATAAATTCCAAAGATCGAGCCGCGCTCCGGGCTAGTGATTGTTTTCGTTGTGGGTTTTGGACCAGGACGTTTAGATTTAGATTTGGGGGTGGGGGGTGTCCTGCCAAACCAGGTTGCCAAATTCGAAAGTTTTTTTCTTTCTTTCCCCAATACAGTACCTTTATAGAACAATTAAGGAGGCTTGTCTTTCCATGATTTTGTAACTCAAACCTCTGTTCTGTTAGGGAAGGTAAGAACGATCCCGACACCCACCACCAATTCAAGATTATTTTTTTTCTGGTGTAAAAATGTAAAGAGTTATATAAAAAGCGCACAACTTGCCCCTTCTTTGCTTCCTTCCCTTTCCTTCTGTGGAAGAATAAATTGTGTGTGTCTGTGTGTGTGTGTAGGATTATTCGCTGTCTTTCCTGTCCCTAGTTATTTTTTAAAGCAACATTAATTTCCTTTTCCGAGAGGAATATTTTGAAAATCAGATAGTACCTTTGATTAAGCGGAATGAGAGGAATCATTTGTGAAGTTGTACGTTGGGAATGTAAAAGAAAAAAACAACAACATCTTGAAACAACTCTTTCCGAGGAAAATGGGAAGAAAACAAAGTGAAGGTCTGCTAATATTTTGTGCATCCCTATTTGTTATCTTTTACACCCCTTTGTCACTTTTTACACTTCCTTCTGGGTTTTGTTTTTTTTACCCCTCCTGGAAAGTGAGGTTTTGCTTGTGTGTTGAAGTCAACCGCACCTCTCTGATCCGAAGCTTTTAAAAAGCAACACACACACAAACACTTTTTTCTTCTGATTAAAACCTTATCCCATCTCACCCCGGATTATATGATATCGATTCTCCAAATAATTGATAGGGCCTAATTAAAAACCTGAAGAAAGGAGGAGGGAAAGTTCTTGGACAGACCTTTCTCATAAAACAGCGCTGTTGGGTTTTTTTTTTCTTCCTTAAGGAGGAAAATAAAGGTTGGGAAAAGTAGCAAACGAAAATATTAGAGGAGATTACAAACTCCTCCGCGGTGTCTTTCTCACCGCTTCTGCTTATTCGACTGGGGCTAGTTTCTCCTTCCTTTCTCTACCTTTCCCTTGGTTGGCTACGAAGTTTAGAGAGCCCCGGAAAAATCCGAGGACCATGAGGGTCGGTTTTTTTTTTTTTAATATATCTCGGGTCTGGGTTCTTCTGAAGGGTTGTGTCAAATGAGGGGCGGGGAGGAAAGAGTGGGCAGAGGACGGGATTATGCCCCACCAAAACTTCCCCAATCCACAGTTGCCTGACAATTTGATTAGGGCCGACTAAAAAGGTCACGAAATAGCTTTCAATGTGAGTTTTCAAATGCTCCAGAAGCCCTTTTCAAGTTAGCGATAAAAGAAAGGCGCGGGTTAGAAGGACGCCAAAATTGGCACCAATTGTGGACCGCGGGGAGCCCACGGCTGCACCCTTGCACCAGGAAGAGATGTTCATTCCCTGATTGGTAAGCCCCTGCCATAAATCTGTGGAATATCTTTCTCTGATCAACCTGCTGTTTCCAAGCCTGAATCCACTGAACGGCGCTCTGAAGTGCCCCCAGTCCTTGAAGTTTTCTCCGACTTCTTCTTTAGGGCCCCGATCTTGAACAGGGTTTCCTCGACAGTAAAGGGACTGTAGCTTCACCCCTGCTCGTGGGATCCAATCTTCAACTCTCTTTTTTTTAATAGGCGCAGCAAGGGTGGGGAAGCTGGTCTCTTTCTGGTTCCTTGAAAGCCCAGCTTGAAATCAGAGCCAGGGAGCTTCCATCCAGCATGGGCAGGGAGGAGGAGGAGGAGGGGGGGGCTTGTGGGTCGTTTGCGCGGCGTGGCAGACATTCTCCTTGCACGGCCGTAGGTGCCCCTCACTGTCTCCCACGGGGCCTTGGACGTGCAGCGTGTGTGCACGGCTGCCGGGGGGAGGGGGGCATCTACGCGCTGCCCACCTTTGCCAAGCCGTTCCGAAGGCAGGAAAAACGAGGGCGTTAAAGAGAGAGACTGAAATGCAGAAGTGCTGGGACTTGCGACCGAAGTAAAGACTCCCTCCACCCTTGATATATGCAGGGTGCAATCCACCCAAGGTTAGAATAGTGCTAAGAAAGATATTATTAGGAATTGTGGGGGGAGGGGGAAACGTGGTGGGAGAAAAGCATTCAGGATGCTCCCCCATCCCGCTCCCGCCCCGCACAAATTTTCCCTCTTCCCCAAATCTCCGGATGGGTAGGGATCCCACGCAAGATCAAGCGCGCTCTCGGCCAGGCTGCCGCGGGTGGAGGTGGAGAGGCAGATCGGTTGTGTCCCCCCCCCCGGGGGAGGCAGATCGGTTGTCCCCTCCCCACCAATCTGGTGACTCCTCGCCTTCCCCCAGCTTCTTGCCAGGCTTCCAAAGAAAGAAATGGGGGTCGGCGCCTCAATTTCAAGGAAGGTGGAACCCACTTCCCATTGCCAACTCTCCCGAGGACACGCACACACGCACGGTCACACACCTTTGGTTTGCTACAGTATCTCTTGACCTTTCCTAATCCCTAATTTACAGCACTGGAGTTAGAAAGCAAGCATAGAAAGAGCCCAAATTTGCCGCTGCTCTGGCTGCAAGGGAGAAAGCTCAGCATCAAAGAAAGTTAAGCTGTTTGGCCGCGCAAAGTTCCCGAGTCGGTGGGAAGGACGGCGGCAAGTCCCCATTCCGAAATAAGGGGAGCGAGGAAAACTGTTGTGGACATGCTCCGGAGAGGAGTGAGTGGGGGCCAGCGGGGAAGAAGTGCGTGTTTCACTGACAACCCCTATTTTCTAGAGTGGGAGGTCCCCCCCACCCTCATTTCCAGTTTGTCGCAGACTCAGAGCAGTTTACGAAGTCGAGGAAACTCCTTCTTTCCCGGGGGGGGGGAGAACCCTTTAAGGTAATTTGGAAGAACGTGGAAAAGTACTAAGGGGGGGGGTGTCCTCAGGGAGAGAAAGAGGTTGGGTGAGTGGAAGGCAAGGTGGAAAAAGGGAGAGAGAGGAGCCGGTCTCTTAAAACACCCGGGGGCACTGAGAATGGCAAAGTCACTTACTTCGCGGAAGGTGGGCGCGCTCTCCCGTTCCCAAAACAGCAGCAACTCCAAAGTTGGGACCTTATTCCAATCCTTCAGATCCGAATTCGATTTCAGCTGGGACTTGTAGATAGTTTCCGAATGGAGGGGGGGGAATTAGAAACACGCTGGGGGAGGGGGGAATCCGGATGCATCCTCCCCCCCCCATCCCCCAAAATCTCACGTTTCTGTGGAGGAGAAAAACACACACCATCCATCCGCGAGAAATCTGCAACTTTCCTTTTCAGCTGCAAAAACCCCGGCGGTGTGAACGGCCGTTCCTCAAAAAAAGAAAAATCAAAGTTGGTTCTCATTCCTCTAGGATTCACACCCACAGTTTTTCTCCTTTCTCTTCCTTTCAGGTCCATTCTTTTCCCCTTTCCTTCCTTCTTTTCTTCCTCTGCCTCCCCTCCTTTTTCCCCCTGAAGAGCCTTACGGACGCCGATCTGGCTAAGCTAAAGGGGAGAAATTCTCTTTGATGGAGCCGTGTTCCCTGCGACTGGATTTTAAAACCTAAATCTAGATTCAAATCTGGCTGACG